>JAKCPB010002172.1:0-29685 GCA_021442155.1 Cymbidium sinense | reverse complement strand
TCATTTGTAAACCAAAGGCACTCCTTTTTAGTGGATAGTTCTCCCATCTGAAGCTTACTCCCTTTGGTTCAATAAATCGAGATAGGTCTAGGCGATATAAGCTCCTTAGTGTGATCCATCTCCAATAAATCCATCAAAATAAATCTAAAAATATTAATTTTGACTATCTTGAGTTGATCTAAGTCCCCAGGGCATTCACTCAATAATTGACCTTAGGTTGGGTTCAATCAATTATCTTATCAATAGATTAGCCCAGCAACTGATCTCTACTCTGGAGGATGTAAGTCTACTATGCTTTCTTCCTAGTACAGTTGTTGCATACCAAAATGCATCCCTTTGGTTGGCTAGTCCTATTATGTGTTTAGTAGACTACCCCTTTGGATTGGTAAACCTGAGTTAGGTCTAGGCCTCCATGGATCTTACTCAATGTGATCCATCACAAACAAATAAGGTCCATTTTAAAATCCCAAACCTAAAAAAAAAACAAATTCAACCCTCTTCCCTGTGGAAATTTCTCAGTGAGACTTAAATCAAATCAAACCTCTCTTCCCCATGTGGATGACTTGAACACTGCTTCCCTAGTGGAAGGTTCACACTCTATCCCTTAGTGGATTCCCCCCTCTCTTATATCTTGGATATAAGTAGAGTCACATTGCACTGAGTTTTGGATTCTTTCTATGCCTTGGGTTAGGGATAGATTATTTCTGTTAGTGCTTGTGATCTTTCAATGTTGTTGATCATTTCGGTCAACACCAATATGTGGTCTTGTCAATCACATACCTATTTGGCCCTTTGTTGACCTCACTTTTAGAATGAGCTCTCAACCCCTCCATCTTAGGACTTCTCTTAGACTTTAGAGTTCCTTAGTCTTAAGACACATCTAGTGATTAGGTGGACACTCAACTAGCCTAAATACTTAGAAGAGTTAGCCATAGGAATAGGTCATGCAGGGGTGTTAGGAAAATTTACCTACCCTTGGAACCACTCCTCACCTTCCTTCCTTCAAGTCAAACTCCAAATCAATCTTATTTGATTTTCTCCAAACTCAAATCAATGCCACATGATTGAAATCCATGATTGAAACCCATGAATGAAATTCTAATTCCAAATCTTTCTTAACTCCTTAATCTTCTCTCTTGGGACTTAGCCTAAATCATGATCAAATCAATTCAAACTCATGAAATTTTCTCATAACTCATTTATATTCTCATTTATATTCACATATATAAATGAAATATAAATTCAAATCAATCAAACTAAATCCAAAATTCAAATTCCCAATTCAAAATCATTTTTTTAAATCCTTAATTTCCCTCTTAAGAACTTATCCAAAATCACCTTCAAATCAATTCAAACTCATGAGATTTTCTCATAACTTATTTATAATCTCATTTATATTCACATATATAAATGAAATATAAATTCAAATCAATCAAACTAAACTCAAAACTCAAATCTAAAACTCTAAAATTTTCTAAATCCTTTAAATTTCCTCTTAAGGATTTAGCCTAGATCATGATAAAAACACTTCAAATTCATAAAATTTTCTCATGACTTAATTATATTCTCATTTATATTCAAATATATAAATGAAATATAAATTCAAATCAATCAAACTAAACTCAAAAATCAAATCCAAAACTCCAAAATTTCCTAAGTCCTTTAAATATCCTCTTAAAAACTTAGCTTAGATCATGATCAAATCATTCCAAATTCATGAAATTTTCTCATGATCATTTATATTCTCATTTATATTCATATATAAATGAAATATAAATTCAAACAATCAAAACCAATTCCAAAAATCAAACTCAAATCCATTCAAAATCCAACCTAAGCCTTTCAAATCAAAATCTTGGATTTAGCCAATCAACTTCAATTCAAGCCAAACTCTTGATTTTCATCTTCAATCAATCCTTCAATCAATTCAATCATTACAAACTTCAATCACTAAACCAAAACTCAATTCAAAATCAAGCCAAAAATCCATGTTCCTTTGAATATTAATATCAAATGAATCAAAACTCATTTGACTTCAAACCACTTGCAAATGGATTTATATTTCAATCATAAGTCCATATACAAGTTCAATCAAACTCAAATCAAGCTTTGACCAAGCCATTTGACCAACTTAGGCTCACTTGACCCAAAGTGACCTAAAGTACCCTTATGAGAAATTTTAATCCTAACCAAATTGGATTGAATCAAACTCATATTCTCATCATGATCCAATCATCATGAGATGATCAATCAATCAAATTAGGTCAAACCAAGTCAAACCTAAGGGTTGACCAAGTCAACACTTAGCCAAAAATAACATAAAAAAATCCACCATAGGCCAAATTGAGTCCATTGATTTCATTCATGAACTATGTTTGAACATAATTTTAATTTAACTAATTGGCCACTTAAGTTAACCCAATTTGACCTAAAAATTCAAAATCTATCAAAACTTGATCTAAGACAAATTGATTAAAACCAATGGCTCAAGTTCATTCCAAATCACTTGTTGAACTTGACTAAAGCCTCAATTGGCCAACTAGACCCTAACAATTGACCTTAAACTTGACAAGGGTCATGTTGAGCCAAATTCAAACTTAACCAAAATTGATTGGAAACAAAGATACCAATCCACATGACTAACCAAATAAACCTACCCATGACCTAGCTCAAATCAATAGTCAAATTGGTTTTGACCTAAATGAAGTCATATGAACCAAATTCAAACCTAAACCAAATTGAATTAAACCAAAGCCACCAAAACATTTCAAATGATCATATGAACTTGACCCAACCCTTGGTTTGACCCAATTTGACAAATTAGTCAACTTGACAGTTGACCCATTTTGACCTAAATGGGTCAATATGAGCAAACCATACCAAATGAACTCCAAATCCAATGAAACTTGGTCAAACCAATTTTCTCAACATAAATTCAAAAATTAGCCAATTACCATTCTACCCAAGGCCATAGAACAAATTTTGGTCAAATCTATATTTGGTCAAATCCTCTTCACACCTACTTGATACTCTCTAGGTCAAGTAAACCTTATGGAGGGTGGTGCACCCAATGGGTTTGGGTCAGCCCAACAAGGCCAAGCACATGGCTCAAATTGGCCACATGGGAATCATGCTCCTCAATTTGAGCACATGGGGAGTTACCATTCCACTCCACCCGATCATGTGCAAGCCTCTAAGATCAAACAACCCCCATGGTCAATTGGATCAAAATGGCAAGTGAAGCTTGACCATTACTGGGGAGATATACTCCCCTAATTCACTTCATTCAATGAGCATTGATTGAAGCATAAGCCAGAGAGCCATTTGAGAGCCTTCTCAAGCTTCTTAAAGAGAGTTAGAATTTGCCATTTCTTAGTTTCCCTTAAGCAAAAATAGGGGAGCTCCAAGGTTTTGCCAACTTTCTCCACACACCAAACCAAGTCAATTGCACACTCCCTCAGGGACCAAGTTGAGCTTGCTCAACCTCTTTCCCAAGCTCAAAGGGAAGATCCACTTCAATCAAAATCAAGCTCACTAGGAGGAGGTTGGTCCATAGAGCTATCCACTCAACCTCAAGTGCTAAAACTTTCACCAAAGCTTTCTCCAGACAAAGCTCCTCCAAGGTAATCAGCGGGTGAGGTATGACATTTTGACCATTCAACTCAATGTGGTGTGGATTTGTGAAAGAAATTTTGATCCCATGGAATTTTGACCATTAGATGTGCTTGCCATTAGGTTTAGATGGTGTGGGTTGAGTTTCAATCCAATCCGATCAAGCTCAGATCTTCCCTTTGAAAGTGGACGGTCTCCATTATTCCTCAGGGAAGAATAGGGATGATCTATGACCATCCATCCACGCATTTTGGATGGATGGCCGAGATTAAATCACATTTTATATCTTATTTTATCCCCTCTAAACCGTGGATTAAATCCTAGTTGTTTGATCCTTGATCAAATGATGGAGGCAAAAGCGCATAGGGCCGTCACCATGTGGTGCTATGATGTGATGTTTAAGTGGCCACTCGGAGGGGAAGCGTAAAGCATGGTTTTTAATGATGTGGTAGGATTAGGGAATTAATTAGGGTTTAAATAATTCTAATTAATCCTCTAAACTTCTAAAATTCATATCTCTAAAGAAAAAAATCAAAAATATGAGGTCCTTTGAAAGATAATTCAATCTAGCATATTCTAAAATTCATTTTAATGGATTTTGAGTGTTGTCTTTCTCTAATTTTGGGTTTTATTAAATCTTAATTTGTTATTACTCCATAATTAATCATTGATTAATCTAAAACTTCTTGAGTGTATTTTGGGGATGAACTTGCTTCCCTAATTTTTTTGGATTTATTGGGTGGCTTAAAAATTGCTAATTCATTTTCTAATTACCCCCTTAATGTAATTAAGGATAATTAAGGGTTTGATTAGTGGTTTAATCCTTTGTTGAAGTTGATTATGTCTGATTTGAATGGGAATGGGAGGTTTAGGGAATAATTTTGGGGCATTTCCCCTAAGCTATTTCTTAAAACCCCTTTTCTTTCTTAATTCTCTCTTAATTAAGGCCTAATTCACTAAACCTCTTAATTAATTTCTTAAAATTCTAAAACTTTCTAGAACTTAATTAATCTACTTTGGGTAGATTCTTAGGTGTTCAAGAGCCTAAGTTCAATTAAAGAAATCAAAACTCAACTCATATGTGTGAGGGTTATTTTGAAATTACTTAAGTTAAACCCCAGATTAATTAATCATTAATCATGAGGCAAATTATTAGGCCCCTTTCTTTTAGGTGCATTCCAAATTTAAATTCCTTGTGAAGTTTTATGTCATCTCATTGACTCATAATTATTTGATTAACTGCTAAGGTGGTGTAGGTAAGGGATAATTAACCTGTTTAATTCATACTTTAACCTATTCAAAAATATAAAATGAATCTAATCATCTAAAAAGTTGAACAAAAATGTTAAACATATGTGGTAATGGGTTAGGAATAGCAAACTCAATTCACATTTTCAAAATTAAATCAAATTCAAAATCAAACAAAAATCATATTAAATAAACTTTGATTTACTTTAAGCTTTCTTATTTCATAAGATTATCTTTAGGATTTAATTGAAGTGAATGTGTTTACATGCTTTCATTGCTCTAGTTTATTTCCCAACATGCTAAATATGTGTGTCATATGGTTTCATGCATCCATGCTTTTCAAAAATCAAATTTAAATGAAAATGTTTCCTTTATGTCATGTGTATTGCTAAAGTAAGAATATGAATGGCTATTATCACTATTAAATAAAATTATTTTCAAAAATATATGGATCAATTATCAAAACTGAAAGTGTGTTACTTTTATCTTACTTATGAGTTTGCATGTGAGAAAATATAAAATATGTAGCTTAGTGTAGGTTTTCCTTCTCTTCTCTTTTAGTATAATTTTGAATATTATTTGGCAAGGTGTATGGTTCATTTGAAAAGAACCTAACACTTGCTAATCCACATCTATTCATTCTATACTATCACTTAGGATAACTATGCTTGCACATATAAGTTGCATAAACAAAATAAATCAACCAACACCAACTTTTGCATTCTTTCTTTTCCATTCATTTCTTTTGTACACATGCTTGTATTTAAGGAAAGTGGTATATTAGTGACAACCCGAGGTTTTGAGGCTTTAAGTATAAGTAGGTGTTGTACCTTAGACCTCAGTTAACAATGGCATCATACTCACTTATGCCTTTCATACATTCATGTGTGCATGTGAAAGTTGGATAAGAAACCCCTTTTCTTAATGAAAAATCATAGATCATAAAATTTCAAATTTCCTTAAGTAAATTACCTAGCATGCATTATAAAGTGTGCTAATCATTCCCATTTGCATGTATAGATATATTTAGGACTCATTCATATGCATGTTATACATGTTGGGAAAGAAGTGAAGTAATGTATGTTTTGTGAATTTAGTTCATTTTACTTAATCTTCAAATGCCTTTCTTTCTGAATAGGTTTGTTTAGAGTTCATCTAAACTTAGGATGGATTAAAAATACTTAACTAAAACATTAACTAAACAAAACTAAAATATGAATCCACTTTAGAAATTTCTTAGGTTAGGGAAGGAAAAGAAGTTCTCTTCTTTTCCCTCTCTTTATAACTTAGTAATTGATTGTAGGATTCACTTAAACCCAATCAAAACATAAAATAAAATCAATCCAAAATAATTAAATAACTTAAATGAAATCCCCCTCTAAGTTTAATATGCTTCACACTTAGAAAATTCTAAACTTAAATCCATAGCTAAGCACACCACACATACCTCTCAAGCACACACATTAGGCTAAGCCACCACTTCTAGCTTTAGGTTAGGGTGGCACATGGTTTGATGATTGCTTTTGTTTTGAGATATATGTTTTAGTCTGGATGTTAGGGTGAATGTACATAGAATTAATGGTAGGTTGATCTTAGTCTAACCATTGTTATTGTCTTACGTAGATTGTGCTTAAGGTGCTATAATAAATAAAATATAAATGCTTTTTCTTTGTGCGGTGCTTATACCCTTAAGCATGATCCAATAGGCAGTGGACTTAGTCACCCATGTGTGGGGTGATAAGTCTAATATATACATGCTTGGGATTTGGTGGTTTGTTTAGCTAACCTTTTGTTTTGTAGGTGTTAGCTAGATTTAGTTTTCCTTTTCATGTAATTTTTTATAATTAGGATTTTGGAATGATTGTTATAGGGATTAGGATGAGCATTGGTCAAGATCTCATCTTATGCACCATGTGAAGCCTTTGTAGCATCCACCTTCCAACCAACCAAAAGAAGGAATCAAAGAAGAAAGAAGAAAAGAAGAATGAAGGAGTGATGTTTGAAGACCCCCATAATAATGAGTTCCATGCTTAATTGTATGTAATTCATTTGTAATCCAGGTTGTATAAGGGTAGAGCTCCACTACCCAATTTATTTTTGGGTTTATGCGGTGGTACCCAACCATAATGGCCTCTTATTCTTTTGCGATTAGCTTTATAAATTGATTGATGATTTGTTTAGCTTGTGCATTAAGTGGCATCATTTTCCTAGTTTCTTCCTTGCTTTATGTATGGCCTGGATGTGGATTAGGCTCTTAGAAAAATAAATCTTCTACCAAATCTAACAATTCAAAACTAAAATAAAGAACTCATAACCTCTTAAGCTAAAAATCAAGATAAAAGAATTAGCAACCATAGCGGATGAGTACTTCTTTTATAACATCATGCACAAATGCATATTATTTTCACTCTTGATTGGAGGGCTTCCACCTTTTGCCAGAGAAACTTGGCTTGACCTTTGAGAGCCATGGTGGAAACACACCTCCTCCATTCTCACTGATTTTGGCTAATAATCTTATTTCTCATGCATTAGGCATATGAATCCTATTAGCTTGAGTCAAAATGATTGTCCAAAAATGAAAATAAAAATGAAATCTAAATTGCATTTGATTTAGGTCATTTATAGCATGCCCTTACATGATCTAGTCTATTTAGGGAGTGAGTTTAAGGACTTAGTCTCTTTTAAATAAATAATAGCCTAGCTATCTTGCATAAAAGCATATGACTTCTACATGAATTTAAAACCATAGGAGTAGTTAATTGGCGACCACCTAGGCGTATAAGTCCAAACAATTGGGTGGTTTGTCCTCTCTTTGGAGGCAAACCAAATGACCATTTTGCCTTAGATTTATGTTGTGCTTTGGCCCTAAAAGCTCCCTAAATTTAAGTTGAGGTTGCTTCTCCCCTTTGTGGGCCATAAGCATAAATCCTCACCTCTTAGGCATTTCCATAATCTTGTGTTGTGGAATCATAAGCCTAAATTTATAATGAAAAATTCAACTCAAACAAATTAAATCAATTTCAAAATGTAAAGCCCAACCATACGATAGTTTGAGATGTTTGCTAGGTTTCCTATCATGGGCATCTCTACTTATCTTCCTTTGGCTTCGATAAAAACTCCCTCTCCTTGGTCAATCCCATTTGATTTTCCAAAATAAACTAATGATTGATAGTCCTATTGAAATCTTTGGAGACAATGATCATTTACCTTAATCGAGTATTCTAAGGGATCTCATTCCTTGGGATGTAATTAACTATGGGGCTTGCCTTGAGAAACAACGATTTAAAATAAACCTTACTATACTTTTCCATGTAAAGTAGGGAAGAATCTTTGGTACATGTGGACCCATTATCCTTAGAGTCCTTGAGGTGATTATGTCCATTAGAGTTATGACTTCTATCTTGAGATACATCCTCAATGTCAGATCACCCTCAATAAGAACATATGCGTATCTATGTGGTGTCCTAACTAAAAGCGTATATTTATATTTTTATTTATCCTCTCCGAGAAAGGATAGATGAAGGGGAGATTATTTCACCACAATACCCAAATTTGTTAAATGGAAATCTCTCTTTTCAAAATCAATCAAAAACAAATATATTTTAAAATATATTTGCAATTTCATTATAGCACATCCCATTTGCTAAAATGAAGTCTCCCTTTTCTAAAAAAAAAAAATTAGAGACACCTTTGAAATTTCATTTAGCATACTCAAATTTGCTAAGTGAAATTTTCATTTCACAAAACTTTTCAAAACATATTTGGAACTTCATTTTTAGCATACCATATTTGCTAAAGTGAAGTCTCCACTTTCAATCAAAAAAACAAATCAAAACTAAAAAGAAACACATTAGGATTCTCTTAGCATACTTAAATTTACTAAGGATCTATTTTTCACAAACAAATCAAAACCAAAAAGAAACTCATTAGGATTCCCTTAGCATACTTAAATTTTCTAAGGATCCCACTTTTCAAAAATAAATCAAAAGCAAAAGAAACACATTAGGATTTCCATAGTATATCAAATTTACTATGGATCCTACTTTTAAAATCAAAATTTTCAAAAAGAAACACATTTGGATTTCCTTAGCATACCCAAATTTGCTAACGATCCTATTTTTCAAAATCAAAATATCCAAAATAAATGAAACACTTTAGGATTTTCTTAGCATACTCAAATTTGTTAAGAATCCTATTTTCAAAAATTTTCCAAAAAAAAATAAAACATAGTTGGGTTCTTCATTAAGCATACCCAAATTTTCTAAGTGGGAATTCCAATTTTCAAAATCACCAAAGATTCACAAAGCAAACAAAGAAAAAAAAAACAATTATTTTCAAACACCTCACTTAGCGTACCCAAATTTGCTAAGTGAGTGAATTCCAAAATATCAAATCAAAAACAAAACCAATTGACCCTTTGTTTTAACATACTCAAATTTGTGAAAGGAAATAATCCTCAAATCAAAATCTAATTTCAACCATGAACCTATGGAAGCATCTTTCTAAAAATATTTGAACCTTTTTTCAACATATCCAAATTTGTTGAAATTGGATTCATATCCAAGAATTCATCTTTCCAATAAAATCTCTAAATCTTCTCTAAATCCATTTGAACCCCACTTAACACTTCCAAGATGTTGGATGTGGGTTCAAATTTTAAATTCAAATTTAGAAGTCAACAAAATAGAAATCTGATCCAAGTTTGTTTCCAACATTGCAAATTCTCAACATCAGTCTCAATTGAAGCTACAATTCAGTTTTCCATTTTTTAGTTGACTATAATGGAAGCATCACAGAAGTATGTGTTTACTCCCCCCTAACGCATGGACTTGGCCTTAAATCAGTCCAATCTCCCCCGAGCTGATTACACCCATCTCATCTATTTTGGTAGAGGTTTCGAGGGGGTGAGGATTACCTGTGAGGGCACTCCCCTCTATTGTGCGAACGGTGGGTAGAAGCGATCATTCAAATTGATTTGCCATCGACTTTGATATCCCCTCACGAAGAGGAAGGCGGTGATAGTTTCTGAAGTGCTTGTCAATGCCAATCTGTGTGACCATGTGCGGGTTTTCTTGTCTTTACCTAGTGAGGGCTAGCACCCACTCATTAGCACCCTCGAAGGTAAGGCTCCTCTGATCCCAGAGATTGTCTCCCCAGCTTTTGAGGTTGGGTCTAGCTCTTACTCCACTCACCCTACCAAGACTCAGAGGAGGAACAAAAATCACATGATTAAGCGTACCATGTGCATGCGAGGAGATGAAGGCTACATGGTGGTTGTGGAGGAGTTGCCCACTCGATTTCCCCAGTTCTGAACCCATTTCATCCTCTCTGTTGAGAGGATGCTAGGATCCTACTTCACCTCCACCGGCTTTAGTACAGCCCTGATTGCAGTAGGAGGTGGGTATGCCAGCCTCCATTTAGTTATGCGGTTGGTGGAGCTTACAGTTTGAATTTGGAGCTCAATTTGACTTGAGATATATTATCCCCCACAGCGTGGGGAAACATCTAAGGCAAGAGAGAACCAAGGAGGCTTGCACTATAGTTTAGATCACTAGCCGAGAGAGGTGAAGGTTTGGTCGACATTCAGTGGCCTCTGCGCTCATTGATTTTCTTGATCAGCATACTACCCATGTCGATCACATAGACAATACTTTGCTTATAGGGATGACCCATCATAGGAGATGGGTCCCAGTTCCAAGAGAGTTGGTGGTGTCTCCACCATACTACTCTACCCCCCGTCCATCGTCACCTGTTCATGTTGCAGCATCTTTAGTTCCACCGAAGGCCATGAAGGACACATCTGGGGAGAAGTGTACGCCATTGGTGGTCCAGCTATGGCCAAAGGATTCCATTCCATTTACACCACCTACTGTGGCGAGGCCAACCTCTCTCACTCAACCTTCTGTCCTAATTATGGTACGGAAGGAATGGTGACCTCGAAGCAAAGTGGTTGTCCATACACCAATACCACCAATTCAACAGGACATAGAGATGGTTGGAGCTGTTGTAGAGGGAGATATGACGTTACATGATCATAGAACCTCTAGAAGTGTCACCCCTTTAGTCGGTGATGTCGAGTGTGTCTCTTCTAGCGGTATAGTCCTCATAGGATTGATTCTCTCGATGCGGGGAGGTCCGCTACCTCTTAGTACATGATAGTGCTCACATTGGTCAGTTAAAATCATTCATGCATATTCAGATTGATCATTCTCTAGAGGACATAGTGACACATTATCTTATAGAAAAGAAACAAATTCTGGGATACGATTGGTTTAATGAGGAGAAGATTATCTTTGATTTCAATGAAGATTATTTATTGGGAGACTCAGTAGGGGTTTGCATGGTAGATACCAGGGGATCCCTCCTCAGAGAGTAGCAGGCTATGGAAGGTGATGAGGTCGAGCAGGAAGACACAACCCACTCGCACCAACACCTCCTAGCATAAATAAAGAAAAAAGATGAAAAGATAAATAGGATGGTGAGTTAGCTTGAGGACTTATTAGCAGCAGTCTCACTGCTTCAGAAATAAGCACCAGCAGTTCATCCTACCATAGTTGAGACTAGTTAGTCAGAGTTAGTGCATGTCTTGGACCCAGCCAAGACCTTACCTCCCATTGAGCAAGGTAGCACTAGCGTGTATAAGAAGGTAGTAGAAAGTACCTCCATATAAGAAAAAGATATAAAGTCCATGGTTGAGCAGCAGGTGAAGGAAGGTTGGCTCAAGCAGGGGAGGATCATCGGTTCAAAGGGTAGACCCTACCTAGAGGAATTTGATGCAATCCAATATCCCAAGGGTTTCACCCACCTTCCTTCAGTTTTGATGGTAGTGGAAACACATGCATCACCCATTTAGAGCTAGTTATTGTAACACCGGTGGCAGCGATGCTTTGCTTTTTTAAGTCTTTGTTAGTAGCCTAACAAGGATAGCTTTTGATTGGTATGAACTTCCCAACAATTCGGTGAAGACATTTTACGAGTTGGAGCAACTCTTCATCAAAGGTTCTTGTAGCTCAACAAAGGGTTATTATGGCGATCTCATTGTAGCACAACAACACCTAAGTCCTTTGTTGACTACATTCTTAGATGGCATAACAGTATGAAATGCGAGTCCTATTATTTGAACATGTCATTAAGATTCTTCTAAAGAATATCCATGGCTGTTGCCTTCATGCTTAAGGGCTTCACTATCAAAACTTTTGAAGTTGTTCAACAAGGTGGCTAGTCTCCAAGGAGAGGCCAAATACCTTTTCAAGATCAACTATCTAAGCCAAAAAAAGCCGAAGGTCTATGAGAAGTTGGGAGCGATAGATAGGGTTGATAAGGGAAGCAACTAGAGATCAGTTGTGAGACCGACCTCGTGACCTTTGCTTCCACCTCCTCCACCACCACCAAGGCAGCCATACCAGCTATCGCAATAGCCTTCATTGCCTACATCACTACCTCCTCAGCCATATCATCACCACTTATTCACTTATTAGCTCTAGGTAGGTTCACCTACTCTTTTAGATAAGCTTAACAAGCCTTATTCATTTAAGAGGAGGTAATCAAAGATATTTAAGAACCTCTTAAAGAAGCCTAATTTTACTACCCAAACCTAGAGACCGAGGAAGTAGGAAAAGCCATGATCTAACTTTTGCTTGTATGCTAGGTCATGTTTTGGAAGATTGCTTCACCATGGACTAGCAGAACATAGCTTCAAGACCAATGCTATAGTTATCTGAAGGAATACCTTATGGAACAACCATCAGTTCCATCAAGGTAATCCTTGGGGATACTTGCAATCTCTCAAAACCAAAGAAGGTTGGGATATCTCCTTATCCAAAACCTCTAAAAGATCATTCAAGATCAAGAAACTTTCCTTGTGCCTAGTTAGCTCAAACCTCCAACATCAAGGAAGGTTTGCAAGTTACCCAGTACCAACTTCAGGGAAAGAGCTCAGGGTAGCATCGGTGATGCCGACGGATAGTCTAGTAGCGCAACCACCAACCGAGTCCAACCTCTAGTATACTATTGCAGCTACCACATCAGAGACTTCTCTTAGTTTATCTAGCTCTTCTACTTCTACTAGTAGAACTCTTGTATTAGCGGATAAGGGCATCAAACTCATTAACCCTCTTACTTTACTTGACTTCTACTTTATACCTCCTATCAAATCCAATAAATTGAATAATAAAGCTAGCTTGAATTATATCAGTGTCACTACTGATAGGTTGTCTTCTTCTATTCCTAATGATAACTCTTCAAGTCATAATAGCTATAACAATTTTGATCTCCCTCTTTCTGATTCAGAGTTGGACTTTCCCACTCTGAACACTATAAGTTTTCCTCTTGAGATAGACTTGGAATCATCCAATTCTAAGGGTCCCATAAGAGAAGTAGGTGAGCGGCTTGCGTGGGTAGAACCTTCCATTACCCTTCCACAATCACGTCAACCTCCGTGGTGGCAGGTTTTACCTCTAGGGTAGCACGAAGATAGAGGGGAAGACATTGGTATAGAGGATTGAAGCCCCTCCACAAAATGATCCACCCTTGGATATGCTTATGGAGGATCGCCCAAGGTGGACTACAATGTCCTCTCTCATCTAGAAAGTTTCCATCTAAGCTAAGCATATCGATGCCCTCATCTTATCCAAAGAGATGAGAGTCATTAATAAAACTCTCCTTGATCCTAAAATATGCTTAGCTCATCTAACCACTATTGGTGAAGAGGCACATTATGCAAAAGAATCGCAAGGGATCACTTTCATAGATGAAGACCTTCTTCTAGGAGATTTGGAGCACAATTGTCCCCTCTACATCACAGTTGACATGGGCAGATTCAAACTTGCCAGAGTTCTCATCAATTTAGGTGCATCAGTGAACATTATGAGTCTAAAGACTCTTGCCTATTTGAGGATTGACATCTCCACACTCTGAGGAGATCGGATGATGTTGAGAGGATTCAATGAACAAGGTGAGAGGGCTTTAGGTTCCATAGTGTTACCCATGGAGATAGGTGACTAGAAGACTGAAGCCATGTTTTACATAATTGATTTGAATACTTCATTCATAACTTTTATCGGTAGGCCTTGGATACATCAAAATAAGATGATTCCATCCTTCATCCACCAATGCATCAAATTCAGAAAGGATGGGATTGAATACCATGTCAATGGGGATGAAAAGTCATTTTTAGTCAGAGATGTTGAGATTTATAAGGATGCAACCTACTATCTTCCCCAAAACACCCTTTCTCATCAAGTTGGATAAAATTTCAAGTGAACAAGAAAGGGGAATTGAAGAAGAAATAGATCCACATATTACATTCCACCCATAGTTCATTCCATCATATGGACATGTGGGTAGGATGACTTAACCTCCACCGAGGCGAGAGGCAAAAAGAGAGTTCAGGTGGAAGACCCGGTTGGCCCATCGGCCAATAGGGGTTATGTTCCAGTTCATAGGAGTACCTACTATTCATATAGACTTTGGAATCCTCAGGATGAGTCTAATGTGATTAGAATACCCCAACCCCTCTCATGGGTTCCATTGAGGTGACTTTCGATCCAAAGCGATGACAAGGCAGGCCTCGGACAAAGCAAGTATTCAATGGGGTTTATGTGAGACTAGGAAGCGTGCAGCAGCCTTATCTCCTCACTTTCATCTAAAAAAGCTAAAGGTTTAGTAATTAAAGAAGCCCCTAAGTCTTCCAAAGATATAAAGCCGAAGAGGTTCTTTTTAGGATCATCATCCTCAATTTCTGAAGTTGATATAGAACTTGAGGAAGATTCATTTAAAGAATTAATGGAATTACCGCTTGACTTTTACTCTCCTTGTGTTCATAATCTTATACATAAAGGTTTGGTTCCTTAGACATGGTCTAGGAATTTTGAAAACCTATGGAATAATACAGGCAGGGAAACACAATCAATTGTAGGACTAGGATTTGGTACAGTGGGTCCAATCGATGATGATGATTACTGCTTAGTTGTTACTAATCATTTGGAGTCTGATAGGTTCTTTTCACACAACACCAACTCTTATGAGAATGTGTGTTTAGAAACCTCAGATGATCCAGATGATCTCCAAATCAAGGATGTACCTCCAAAATTTGAAGAGGAGATTCATTCAACAATAGACAATCTTAAAGAAATCAACCTCAGGACAAAAGAAAGTCCACGCCCGACTACATCAGTTCATTACTGAATGAAGAAGAAACCATTGACTTAGTTAGGCTATTGATTGAGCTTAGAGACTACTTCGCATGGAGTTATGAAGAGATGCTCGGATTATCTCCAAACATAGCAGTCCACAAGATAGCAATAAATCCTAACACTATCCCTATCAAGCAAGCTCCTAGATGCATGTGATTAGAAATTAAATAATAAGTCATTTTTGATGTCAAGAAATTGATCGATACTGGTTTCATTAGGAAAAAAAGTACCCTACTTGGTTAGCCAGTGTCATACCAGTTAAGAAGAAGAATGGCCAAATTCACATTTATGTCGATTTCAGGGACTTAAACATGGTGTGTCCTAAGGATGAGTTTCCTCTTCCTATAATAGAGTTAATGGTGGACATTGCCTTATCTCATGCAATGTTTTCTTTCATGGATGGGTCATCGGGCTACAATGAAATCAAAATGTCTCCTGAAGATGTAAGAAACACCACTTTTGAACCTCGATCAAATCTTTTATTATAAGGTCATGTCTTTTGGCCTTAAAATCTTTGGTGCTACATACCAAGCGGGCCATGACTTAGATCTTCAACAAACTCATCCATCGAGGTTGTGCTATGTTGATGATCTAGTAGTCAGAGCGAAGAAAAGACCATCTCTTTGACTTAGAGTAGTTTTCAAATGGTTAAGATAATATAACCTCAAAATGAATCCCTTGAAGTGTGCATTTGGGTAGCTTGGGAAAATTCTTTGGGTTTGTTGTCGAAACTAGGGAATAGAGATAGATCCTAAAAGATCAAAGCTATCTTAGAAATTCTACTAAAAGTTTAACACAACTTCGGATGTTCCAAGGATGGTGGCATATAGATGCTTTATCTCCAACCTATCATGGAGATGCAAGCCATTTTCAGCACTTGTCAAAAAGGATGCCAAGTTCAAGAGGGATGATAAGTGCCAGCATGCCTTTAAAGACATCAAGCAGTATTTGGTGAAGCCACCAGTTCTAGAACCCCTATCCCAGGCAGGCCACTCATCCTCTACCCTATTTCTTTGGACAACTTGCTCGATGCTTTGTTGGCCCAAGCCAATGATGAAGGAAAGGAGAGCGCTCTCTACTACCTTAGCCATCATCTGATCCCTACTGAAGTGAACTACCCGCCTATTGAGAAACATTACCTGGCTTTGATCTTTGCTTCCCAAAAGCTATGGCATTATATGCTTTCTCATAAGGTGAACTTGATCTCCAGAACTAATCTGCTGCAGTATCTCATGACACAGCCAATATTATCTGGATGGTTGGCACGATGGTTTATGATACTTTCGTAGTTTGACATTATATTCGTACCCCTCTGTGCAGTAAAAGGGCAGTGAATTTCTTAACACACCTACTTCGTTGATTCACCCTTAGTGATGATCTCCACGATGAACAAATCATGAACTTAGGGGAGGCTGGAAACTGTCAATGGGAGATGTATTTTGATGGTGTGGCTTCTTTTCATAAAGGGGAAGCACTACGATCTATTCTCCCAGGAATGGTAGGGGTAGGAATAGTTCTTCTAACTCTAGACCATGATATGATGAGATTCTCATACTATCTATCCAACCATTACAACAATAATGAAGTCGAGTATGAGGCCTTTGATGCAGAGTTAGCTATCACAATCGTGTCAAGAGCATCAACATCTATGGGGATTCTCGGTTGGTCATCAACCAAATCTTCGTCTTATAAGGTTCTCAAACCCAAGCTTCATCATTACCATGAATATACCATGAAGTTGTTGGCCCAAATTCTCAAAGTCACCATCTACAAGGTTCCCCGAGTAGAGAACACAGTAGCAGATGCTTTGGCCAAACTTGCCAAAGAATTGGCATGTCGGAAGAAGAGTCCATTCAATAAGGTCCAAAATAGACAAGTCATGTCCCTTATTGATGGAACTCATCGACTTTCTCTTGAAGGGGAGGTTGTCATTGCCAAAATGGATAAGGAGCTGGATTAGAGGCAACCATTCATAGACAATTTGAGCACTAGTAAACTACCTCAAGAAAAGTCACAAGCCCATTAGGTGAAACAGAGAGCTCTCTCCCATGCTCTCGTTGATGGCACCATTTATTGTCGATCCTTTGACTAAATGTGGTTACATTATAATTGAGGTACATTCATATCTATGCAGAGCACATCTGTCTGGTCCAAAAATGAAGATGAAGATCAAATGACTTGGATACTACTGACCTTCGATGATTTTAGACTGCATGGATGTATCTAGGTGATGCCATCAATGTCAGGTACACGGTGTGGTCCTCCACCAACCACCCAACATTCTACATTCTACCATATTACATCATGGCCATTTGAGTGTTGAGTCACATTGTGGTCGATTGATCCTCCTTCTTCCAAGTGTCACAGTTCATCTTAGGCTACTACTTTTCCAAGTGGGCAGGAAATCCACTCGAGAGGTCACATCTCAACATGTGCTTAGTTTTGAACCATATATATATAGGTGCCTCGATAAATTATATTGATAATGACACATTCAAAAGCACAAAGATTAATAGCTTAGAAGACATTGGAGATACTCTACCATCTACTACCCAGAGCAAATGGCTTAGAAAAAAGCATTCAACAAAACTCTCATCTAGATATTTAAGGAGACTCTTGATGACAATGGAATGAGTAGTTGATTGAAGCCTTGTGGGCCTACCGCACCACATACGGAACTCCAACTCAATCTACCCCATTTTCCTTGGTGTATGGGTGCGAGCCATTCTACCTTTAGAAGTTCAACTCCCATCACTAAGGATAGCATTGGGTAGCAAGATCATTACTGTCGAATGCAAAGTTCTATTAGAAGAGCTCAAAGGTTTGGAGGAGAGTAAGCTGGGGCGTGACCTCAAGTTGTACAAAGTCAAAATGATTCAAGCTCACAACAAGCTTTGACTAGGTCTTTCCAAGTAGGAAAACTTGTGTTAGTCCTAAGGAGACCAATTATTGCCCATCGAAAGATGGGAGGCAAGTTTGAACCCACTTGGGAAGGCCCCTATGCTATAGAGAGGCAGGAGGATCATATCGACTCATCGATTGTAAAGGGGAACAACCGATGCTTCCAATTAATGGGCTCTATCTAAAGAAATATTATCCATGAAATAAATCATGTTTAAAAAAAATTATTAATAAAAAGAATAAAATCAGATTCTATTCATCAAATCCTCTCTTCTTTCTAAGCATTATTTGCTTGTCTTACGAATCTGCCATGACGTGTTTAGGGTACGTGTAAGAGTCCCCTAGCATCTATCCTCTTTCACAAATCACAAACACAACCTCCAGATGCTATTAAAATAGGTGTGAGAGAACCCAAGAGGCATCAATTTTGATTAGCATAACTAAGTTAGGTATAAGAAAACCCAAGCGACATCCTTTCTTGGTGGGAATTCTCGATTTCCATCCATGGTGCCATTTCATCAAACTCCCCAGCATGTTTAGGATAGGTGTGAGAGAACCCAGGAGGCATCCTATTCTTTTAACACATGCACAAAAATAAACACATATCTTTTATCTTGGGCTATTTTGATATGGGAGCAAGCCCCTTGTGGCACTCACTCATTAGCTGCTCTAGGTCGGGTTTATATGCTACCTTGCTAGTATGTTACCCCAGTGGTCATTTGTTGGAGGATGTGAGTCCCTACACTTTCTTCCTAACTTGATCATTGCAAACCAACGAGTGGCTTGTTAGTATGGTAGATTTCACTGCCCAGCCAGTAAACTACATCATGCTGATTTTGTTAAAAAGATGTGTGTCTCCGAGCTTTCTTCTCAAACTAATCATCATGATCTAACTAGGTCAAGTATATTTGAGGTTTAGGATAAGTCCCCCAGAGGCTCCTTTCCTCTTGACTACATTTGAGTTGATATAAGTCCTCCAGCGGCATTCACTCAGTAATCTCCCTAGGTCGGATGGCACTTGTCGAGCCAAAGATAGACTATCCTAGCAATCAGTTCCACTATAGGAGGATGTGAGTCCCTGAGCTTTCTTTCTAGACTGATTGTTACAAACTGATGGGCACCTTGGGTTGGATGATGTTCATTATGTTGACAGTGACTCACCCGGTGAGTACACCACTCTTAGCAGACGTGAGTCCCCGAGCTTTCTCCTTGAGTTGGACACCAAATATTTATTGGATATATGTCTAGCCATGTCATCTTCTCTAGGGTGTTGGATTGAGCCGCTTAATGGCCCCTCTCTCCATGGGCATTCTATTTGGATCACATCCTTTGTGACCCCATTTAGACACTACCCGGGTTACCCTTGGATTGGATAGTCCCCTTTTTCTAGTAGCCACCCCGTGGTTGAAGAATTTGTTCTGGATGCATTCTCCCTTGGTTTGATAAATCGAGTTAGGTCTAGGCGATATAAGCTCCTTCTCAATTTGATCCTCGTAAATAGCGGTCCATGTTAAAACAAATTAAACAAATAAATAAATTAATTCTCTTGTGGATTAGGAATTCAAGTCCCCAAAAGGCCCCTTTTCCCAAGCGGACATCTATCTTTAGAGGCGTGTCGAGAACTCCTATAGGATTTGCGACTTGAGTTGAGATAAATCCCCAGGTTGGTACTCACTCCATAGTCACCATTAGGTCGGGTTCAATCTATTTTGCCACAAATAGGTTACCCCGACAGTCATTCAGCTTTGGAAGATATAAGACTATGATGCATTCTTTCTAGCATGATTGTAAATTGATGGGTAGCCTTAGGTCTAGTTGATTTGTTGAGCGATCACCAGTGGTCTTTTGTAGTGGAAGATGTGAGTCCTTGAGCTTTCTTCCCTTAAATAGTTCTCCCATCAGCCAGGAAGCTACTCCCTTTGGTTGATAAATCACGAGATAGGTGCAGGCGATATAAGGTCCTTCTTAGTGTGATCCATCACAAACCAATAGAATTCATTGAAATAAATATAAAAATGTAATTAATTTTGACTATCTTTGAGTTGATTTAAGTACCCCAACAGCATTCACTCAATAGCCAGCCCTAGGTCAGGTTCGATTTGTTTCCCAAAGTAACCAATCACCATAGTGGTTCCTTATTTTGGAAGATGTGAGTCCCCGTGCTTTCTTTCTAACTAGACCATTGCACACCAAAAAGCACCCCTTTAGTTGGATAGTCCTATCTTGTTGTTAGTAGACTACTCCCTTTGGTGAGTTTGATTTAGTTCTAAGTCACCATGGCCCCTACTTAGTGCAGTCCATTAAAAATCAATGGGATCCATCATTATCAAAACAAATCTAAAAATAAAATTAATCTTGTCTATCTTGAGTTGATCTAAGTTCCCTAGTGGCATTCACTCAATAGTTGACCTAGGTTGGGTTCAATCATTGCCTTGCCAATAGATTACCCGACAAGCGGTCCCTACTTTGGAGGATGTAAGTCCTCTACTTTCTTCCTAGTACATGCTTCATTGAAAGGCATCCCTTTGGTTGGCTAGTCCCATGTGTTTAGTAGACTACCACTTTGGATTGGTAAATCGAGTTAGGTCTAGGCCTCTTTGACTCTACTGTGCGATCCATCCAAATCAGGGTCCATCTCAAAATCAAAATTTAGAAATCAAACAAATTCAACAAAACAAAATTTGAAATAAACAAAACAATCAATCAATCTAAATCAAATCTTTTGTTTCTCCTCAATGAGATGCAAATCTTTCTAGTCCCCCAGTGGATCTAGAATTCTAATCCCTCAGTAGATTTTGGATGACTTGAACTTGCCTCTCTAGTGGAGAGTTCACTTTTCTATCCCATGGAGTCAAAACAAACACAAATTAAATAAACAACAAATTTAAACAAATTCAACCCTCTTCCCAGTGAACTTACTTAAATAAATCAAATTTCTCTCCCGTGAGACTTAAATCAAATCAAACCTTTCATCCCCTTGTGGATGACTTGAACCTGCTTCCCTAGTGGAAGGTTCACATATTCTATCCCTAGTGGATTTCTCCTTTTCTCTCTTATGTCTTTGACATAAGTAGAGTCACATTGCACTAAACTCTAGATTCCTTCTATACCTTGGGTTAGGGGTAGATTATTTCTATTAGTGGTTGTGATCTTTCGATGTTATTGCTCATTTCGGTCAACACCAATATGTGCAGTGTTCCTTATTAGTCACACCAAACCTACTTGGCACCTTTTGTTGATCTAATTTTTAGAATGAGCTCTCAACCCCTCCCTCTTAGACATAAGACTTCTCTTTAAGAGTTCCTTAGTCTTAAGACACATCTAGTGATTAGGTGGACACTCAACGCCTAGAGACTTAGAAGAGTTAGCCATAGGAATAGGTCATGCCTTAGGGGTGTTAAGAAAATTTCTTTACCCTATAGCTTGAACCACATTCCTCACGTCCTTCCTTCAAGTCAAACTCCAAATCAAATCAACATCAAACTTAAATCAATTCTAGCCTAATTGATTTTCTTCAAACACAAATTAATTCCATATGATTGAAATCCTTGATTGAAACCCATGATTGAAACTCGTGATTGAAATTCCAAGTTTGAAATATTTCCAAAGTTCTTTGATTTCCTCTTAAGAACTTAGCCCAAATCAAGTTCAAACCATCTCAAATTCATAAAATTTTCTCACAACGCATTTATATTCTCATTTATATTCACATATATAAATGAAATATAAATTCAAATCAATCAAACTAAATCCAAAATTCAAATCCAAAATTCCAAATCTTTCTAAGTCCTTTAATCCTCTCTTAAGGATTTAGCCTAAATCATGTTCAAATCACTTCAAATCCTTGAAATTTTCTCATAACATTTATATTCTCATTTATATTCACATATATAAATGAAATATAAATTCAAACAACCAAAACCAAATCCAAAATCAAACACAAATTCATTCAAAATAACCTATGCCTTTCAAGTCAAAATCCGAACTTAGCCAAATCAATTTCAAATCAAGCTAAACTCTTGATTTTTCTTCATGATTCAATTAATCCTTCAATCATGAATCCAAATATAAATACAAACTTCAAACACTTAACCAAAACTCAATTCAAAATCAAGCTAAAATCCATCTCATGTTCACCCTTTGAACATGAAATTATCAAATGAATCAAAACCCATTTGACTTCAAACCACTTGCAAATGGATTTATATTTCAATCATAAGTCCATATGTGAGTTCAACCAAACTCAAATCAAGCTTTGACCAAGCCATTTGACCTACTTAGGAAGTGACCTAAAGTACCCTTATGAGCCAAATTCTAATCCTAACCAAATTGGTGAACTAAGCCCACCTAAGCCTCTCATCATGATCAACAATCATGAGATAATCAATCACTCAAATTGGGGTCAAACCTAAGGGTTGACCAAGTCAACACTTAGCCAAAATGAAGCCCAACATAGCCAAAATCCACCATAGGCCAAATTGATTGAAACCAATGATCTAAGTTCATTCATGATCAATGTTGAACTTGACCAAGTCAACATTTGAGCCTAACATAGCCCAATTGGCCACTTGACCCAACTTGATCCAACTTTAACTAAAAAGCCAAAATGTATCAAAACTTGATCTAAGTCAAATTTATTGAAATCAATGGGTCAAGTTCATCCCAAAATGATTGTCGAACTTGACCAAAGCCTCAATTGGCCAACAAGACCTAACATAGCCCAATTGACCTTGAACTTAGCTTGACCTAAAGGATCATATTGAGCCAAATTCAATCTTAACTAAAATTGATTGGAAACAAAGATACCAATCCATTTCATATGACCAACTAAACCTAAACTAACCCTTGACCTAACCCAAATAGGTCAAATGGGTCAAATTGGTCTTGACCCATTTGACCTAAATGAACTCAATTGAACCAAATTCGAACCTAAACCAAATTGCATCAAACCAAAGCCACCAAAACATTTCAAATGGTCATATGAACTTGACCCAACCTTTGGTTTGACCCAATTTGACCAATTGGTCAAGTTGACCCATTTTGACCTAAATGGATCAACATGAGCCAAATCACATCAAATCAACTCCAAATTCAATGAAACTTGGCCAAACCTATTTTCTCATCATACCAAATACGCCTAAACTAAAATAAAGGTCAAATGACCATTTTACCCCAATGCCATATCCACTTCAAATTTGATCAAATCCTCTCCATAACCACTTGGCACCCACTTAGTGGAACAAGTGAACACTAGGGAGTGTGATGCACCCAACCCAATGGGTTTGGGTCAGCCCAACCAAGCCCAATGGCCAAACCGACCACATGCCTTGAAATGGAGCACATGGAATCCTCCTTCCACTCAATTCAAGCACATGGCCACCTCACCCACTTCTTCCCTACTAAAATCAATTCAAGGACATCTAAATGACTAACAAACCCATGGAATAAGTTCATTTGGATCAAAATGGCAAAGGCTGTGGCTATCGATTGCCCTTGGGAGATATACTCCCCTAACTCAATCTTCACTCTTGCTAATTCATTGAAGTAAAGGAACTCAGAGCAAGCCCTAGCTACTCTTCCCAAGCTTCTTAGAGAGGTTCAATTTCTCATTTCTAGATTTCTCAAGTTGAAAATAGGGGAAGAAAACCAAAATCCAATCCATCTCCATACTTAAAACCAGCCCAATTCCCTTTATAAGCTCCCTTAGGGGCCCCAATCAAACTTGTCCAAGCTCTTTCCCAAGCTCCAAAGGCAAGAGCGGTGCTAGTTAGATCAAATTTACAAGGAGTTCAAGGTGGAGTTGGCCTCTTGAAGCAACCACTCCAATCTCAAGACTTTAAACTCTTAGCAAAGCTTCATCTCCACTAGACGAAGCTTCTCCAAGGGAATCGAGTGCCGGTGAGGTAAACCATTTTTGAGCTTAATCTAGCCATAGTGTGGAGCTTTGTGAAAGAAATTTTCATTGCATGATAAACTAGCATTTGGATATGATCTCTATTGTATGATGAAGGTGTGGGTTAAATTATAGCTCAATCCAAGCTCAATCGAGCTCAGATCTTGCCCTAGAACATGGACTTTCTCTATTCCTCGAAGGGAATTACAGGGATGAATCTTTGACCATCCATACGCACATTTTGGATGGACGGTTGAGATTAAAACATGTAGCATCCCATGCTTCACCCTTTAGAACCACAGCTTTAATCTCAGCCATCCGATCCTTGATCGGGCCGTGAAAGCGTCAGCAGCAGCGGCTATGATGTAATAAGTTAAAGACCCAATCTTATCTTGCCATGTGGAAAGTGCATGCTGCGTCAATGACCCACAGGGCACCGATGTGATTAAACATATAATTAGGCTATTTTAATTATTATTTAATCACCAAACCTTCCTAAATTCATATCTAAGCTTAGAAAAATCAAAAAAATATGAGAAAAATTGCATTGGAAAGATAATTGAACATAGAATATTCTAAAATTGATTTTAATTAATTTTGAATAGTTCTTTTCTCTAAATTTGGGTTTTATTGGGAATGTTATTTTGCTAATTACCCTATAATTACTCCACTAATTAATCCTAAACTTCTTGTGTATGATTAGTGGGATGACTCCTACTTCCACTAACTTTCTTGGGATTTATTGGTTGCTTAATTAGGGGAATTGCTAGCTCATTCCTTAATCACTCCCTTAATGTAATTATAATTAAGGGTATAATTAGTGGTTTAACCCTGATTGAGTCAATTAAGATTTGATTAAGTGAATATGAGGTTTAGGAATAATTTTGATACTTTCCTCAAGATATTTCCTAAACCCCTTTTCTTCCTTAATCCATCTTTAATTAAGGGTAATTCACTAATTACCCCTTAATTAATTTCATAAAATTCTAAAACTTTCCAACTTAATTAATCTTTCTTGGGTAGATGCTTGGGTGTCTAAGAGTCTAAGTACAATTAAGAAATCAAAATTCAACTCACATGTGTGAGGGGTTATGAAAGTACTTAAGTTAAACCCCTTAGTTTAATTAATCATTAATCATGAGCCAAATGCATTAGGCCCTTTTCTTACTAGGTGCATTGCTGATTTAAATTCCTTGTGTGGTTTTATGTCATCTCATTGGCTCATAATTATTTGATTAACTATGCTAAGGTGGTATAGGTAAGGGATAATTAACACGCTTAATTCATACCTTAACCTAATCAAAAAAATAAAATGGATCTAATCATCTAAAAATTGAATTTAAATATCATACACATGTGGGAATGGGTTAGGAACAGAAAAATCACCTCACATTTCTCAAATTAAATCAAACTCAAAACAAAATCAAACCTTCTTTAAAAACAACTTGATTTGCTTTAAGCTCTCTTATTTCATAGGATTGTCTTTAGAAATTAATTAGGGTGGATGAATTTACATTGCTTTCATCAATTGATTTCTTTAGCATGCTAAATGTGTATGTCATATGGATTTCATGCATTCATGCTTTTCAAAAATAAAATTAAAATGAAAATGTTTTCTTTATGTCAAATTGCATGTTTGGGCTAAAGTAAAAAATATGAATGGCTATTATCACTTTTAAATTCCAAATTATTTTCAAAATATATAAATCAATTACCAAAACTGAAAGTGTGTTACTTATATTTTATTTATAAGTTTGCATGTGAATATATAAATGTGTCTTATGTTTGCTTCCTTTCTTTCCTCTTAACATGGATTTGAATAAGATTTGCAAAGTGTGTAGTTCTTTAAAAGAACATAACACTTGCTAAAATCTACTCTTATCCCCTTCCATATTATAACCTAAGAAGGATCTTCATATTCACACATATAAATTGCATAAACAAATTAAACAATCAAGTATAACTTTTTGCATTCTTTTTTTCCATTCATTTCTTTTGTAAATATGCTTGTATTTAAGGAAAGTGGTATATTAGTCATGACAACCCTGGGGTTGTGAGGTTTTAAGTAACCCCTAAGTAGGTCTTGTACCTTACACTGGTGTTTAACAATGGCCGACTCACTTATGTCCTTTCATACATTCATGTGCATGTGAAAATTGGATAAGAAACTCCCTTTTCTACTTAATGAAAATCATGCATCATAATTCAAATTTTCTTAAGTAACTTATTTAGCATTCATCATAAAGTATGCTAAACATTCCCATTTGATGTGTATAGATATGCTTAGATTCATCCATGTGCATGTTATACATGTTGGGAAAGAAATCAAGTGATGTGTGTTTTGTGATATTAATTCACTTTACTTAATCTTAAAATGCCTTTCTTTTGAATAGGCTTGTTTAGAGTTGATCTAAAATTAGGATTAACTAAAATACATAATAAAATATTCACTAAAAAAACTAAAATATGAATCTACTTTAGATATTACTTAAGGTAGGGAAGGAAAGAGTTTTTTCTTCTTTTCCTCTCTTACAACCTAGTAATTAATTGTAGGATTCAATTGAACCTAATCAAAACAAAAAAATAAAATCAACCCAAGACAACTAAACAACTTAAATGAAACCCCCCTCTAAGTTGAACACTCTTCACACTTAGAAAACTCTAACTTAAAGCCATAGCTAAGCATACCACACAAACCTTAAAAGCACACACATTAGGCTAAGTCACCACTTCTAGCTTTAGATTAGGGAGCATGGTTTGATGTTTGCTTTTATTTTTTGATGTTTTGTTTTAGTTTGGATGTTAGGTGGCATAGACTAAATGGTAGGGTGATCTTAGTCTAACCATTGTCTTCAGGGGATTGGAAGGGGAATAAATAAAAATATAAATGTTTTTCTGTAGGTGCTTATACCCTAAGCATAATCCAATAGGCCGTGGACTTAGTCAACCATGTGTGGGTGTTAAGTTTAAGTCCAATATACATGCTTGGGATTTGTATGGTTTGTTTTATCTAATCTTTTGTGTTAGTTAAATTTCCATTTTTGCCATTTTCATGTAATTTTTGGCAATTAGGATTTTGGAATGATTGTTATGGGGATTAGGATGAGCATTGGTCATAAGATCTCATCTTATGTACCATGTGAAGCCTTTGGAGCATCCACATTCCAACCATCCAAAAGAAGGAACCAAAGAAAAAAGAAGAAAGAAGAAAAGAAGAATGAAGAAATGAAGCTTGAAGGCCCTTATAACATGAATTTCCTTACTTGATTGTAAATTAATTCATTTGTAATCTAGGTTGTATAAGGGTAGAGCCCAGCTCCCCAATTTGTTTTTGGGTTTGTGCGGTGGTGCCCGACCACAAATGGCCTCTTATTCTTTTACGTTAGCTTTATAAATTGATTGATGATTTGTTTAACTTGTGCATTAAGATGACATCCTTTTCCTAGTTTCTTTCTTGCTTGATGTATGGCTGATGAATTAGGTTCTCGAGGAAAATAAATCTTTTACCAAATTAATCAACTCAAAAGTAAAAATAAATAACTCATAACCTCACTAAAAGCCTAAGTTAAAATCAAGATAAAAGAATTAGCAACCCCTTAGCTGGATGAGTATTTCTTTTATAATATCATGCATAAAAGCATCTTGTTTCACTCTTGATTGGGCTTCCACCTTGCCGAGAGACTTTTGACCTTTGAGAGCCATGGTGGAACCACACCTCCTCCCTTCTCATTAATTTTGGCCAATAATCTTACTTCTCATGTGTTAGGCATATGAATCCTTTAAGCTCGAGTCAAAATGATCGTCCAAAAATGAAAATAATATGTAATATGTTTTGCATTAGATCTAGGTCATTTTTCATGCCCTTACATGATCTAGTCTCTTAGGGAGTGAGTTTAAGGACTTAGTCTCTTTCTAAATAAATAATATCCTAGCTATCTTGCATAAAGCATATGACTTGCCTACATGAATTTAAAATCATAGGAGGAGTTAGTTGGCGGCCACCCCAGTGGTTTTAAGTCCAAGAGAGTGGTTTACTCTCTTATGGAGGTAAACCATATACCCAATTTTCCTTAGATTTAGGTTGTGTTTTGGCCCTCAAAGCTCCATAGATTTAGGTTCTTGGTTTCTCCCTTTTGTGGCCATAAGTATAAATCCTCACCTCCTAGAATTTCCAAAATCTTGTGTTGTGGAATCATAAGTCCAAAATTTCTAATGAAAAATTCAACTCAAATAAATTAAATCAATTTTAAAAATGTAAAGCCCAACCAAAGGATAGTTTGAGATGCTCACTAGGTTTCCTATCATTGTGAGCATCTCCTACTTATCTTCATTTGGCTTTGATAATAACTCCCTCTCTTTGATCAATCCCATTTGATTTTCAAAAAACATTAATCGATTGATAGTCCTACCTATTGCAATCTTTAGAGACAACCATCATTTACCTTAATCAAGAGTATTTCTAAGGAATCCTCTTCATTAGGATGTAATTAACTATGGGGGCTTTCCCCTATAGGGATCTTAACTAACCCAGCTTAAAATAAACTTTGCTTTACTTTTTCTTATAAAGTAGGGGAAGAAATTGCACACATGCACTATTGTCTTTTGGAGTCCTTATTCGGTGATTAGGTCCATTGTAGGGTAGTGACTTCTATCTTCGAGATAGTACACTTCTCCTCAATGACATATCCATCACTTAATAAGAACATCTGCATCTACGGTGTCCAAATGCATAAAAAAAGAAAGTATATTTCTATCTTCATTTTATCAGATAGTGAAGATGGAAGTATACATTTCTTTAGAGAAATTGAAAATTTTTCACCACAGTACCTTAGCTATCTTGCAATTCATAAGACTGAACTACATGATTTTAAAATCATAGGAGGAGTTAGCAGCAGCCACTTGCGTTATAAGTCCGTAAGTCGAAACAATTTATTCTCTCTGGAGGTAAACCCTTATGTCTACCTATCGCTAGATTTAGGTCACACTAAAGCTCCTAGATTTAGGATCCGAAGTTAGCTATTTCCTTCTGCCAGCATAAATCCTCACCTCTTAAACATTCCCACAACCTTATGTTGGTTGATTATAAGCCCTAGTAATCTAATTAAATTTCAACTCAAACTATATAAATCTCTTCAATTCAAAATTATAAAGCCTAACCATAGGATAGATTGGAATGCTCACTAGGCTTCCTATGAGCATTTCCTACTTATTTCATTTGGATTCCAAAAATAAGTCTTCTCCTTGAGATTTCCTAATTGATTTTCCAAATACAACTAATATGACAGTCTAACCTTGAAATCTTTGGAGATGATAATTGTCTACTTTAATTGAGAGTATTCTTAGAAAATTTCATTTCCTAAGATGTAATTAACTATGGAGGATTGCCTCCAATTGGAACTTAAGAACCTGGTTTAAGATAAACCCTGCTTTATTCATCCATATAAAGTAGGAAAAAATCTCTCATACATTCGAAGACCCATCATGCCTTAGGAGTCTTTATTACGTGATTAGGTCCATTGTAGGGTGATGCCTCTATCTTTCAATATAGTATATTTGGAGTTTGGAAATGTTGATCCTCAAGGAGGCAAGGATTCTTAGACTCATAATGTTGATTGATACACCTAGGTCAACCAAAACTTTGGATAGCATGTATATGCCAACATCCACTATAATATAAAGAGGCGATTATGCTCAGTCGTCCCTAAGAGTAAGTCTTCATTGCTGAATGTAACTCCTAAGATATCCTTCGGGTGGCATGTCTCCTCTTTAGTACTGGTTAGCTGAGCTATGCATATCTCTAGATCAATTAAGGCTTTGATTAGAGATTTTCTCATCTCT
>JAKCPB010002171.1:0-43370 GCA_021442155.1 Cymbidium sinense | reverse complement strand
ATTTCTCCCTCACCTTACCACCGGCTAGCATCCTACATCACTCATGCCACCCACTTCATAACCCACTACTCCAGCCACCACCTTCATGCTAGGCACCTCCAGGATCCCATCTAGATGATGCTTGGTCTGCCTTCAGCCTCCACTCAGATCTAGGGCCTGAGACATCGAGGTTACGCCCTATTCTTAGAGTTTAGGTTTAGGTTTAGGTTTATTAGGTTTTAGGGTTTAGGTTTATTTTCTAATAAATTTAGTTACTTTAGGTTTAGGTTTAGGTTTAGGGTTTATAGTTTAGGGTTTAGGGTTAGGGTTTAGGTATTAGGGTTTAAGGTTTAAGGTTTAGGGTGTAGGGCTTAAGGTTTAGGGTTTAGGGTTTTATGGTTTATGCTTTTAAGGTTTAAGGTTTAATATTAGGGTTTAGGGATTAGGGTTTTTTAGGGTTTAGGGTTTAGGGTTTAGGTTCTAGGTATAGTGTTTAGGTTTTAGTTAAGGGTTTAGCTTTTTTGGTTTTAACGAGAACAAATTCAGATCCAACATTTCTTCTTTTAATTTCATCAATCAAGTAACACACCAAGTTTTCTAAGACACAAATGACATAGATAAAAATGAGCATGCATAGTAGCAAATCAAAACCACGGATAACTAAAACTATCTCTACTATAAAGACACAGCTCCATATGTTATTGATCGGATCGACCATTCTTCAGTTTCTCTAGTTCCCATCAGAACCACCCTGGCCTCTCGAGTAGCGAGATCCACCATCATATCCCTGATCTATCCCTCCACCACCACCATAATTGTAACCTCCATTGCTCCTCCCACCTCCATAACCACCACTGCTCTGACCACCACCTCCATATCCACCATCACCTCGGATCTCCACCATTCGATGGCGCCTCGCCTTTGCCTTCCTTGATCTAGGCGAGCTTGGTTGTGATGTTCCTAATCAAAGTTCTGTTCATTCTTTGGGTTTAGGTTTAGGTTTAGGTTTAGCTTTATTACGTTTTAGGGTTTATGTTTACTTTTAAAATTATTTTGTTACTTTAGGTTTTTGGTTTTTTTTTTTTTTAGGTTTACTTTTAGGTTTAGGTTTATTTCTACTTTATTTTATTTTATTTACTTTAGCTTTTAGGTTTAGTTTATTTTAGGTTTAGGTTTAGGTTTTATTTATTTTAGTTTAATTTATTTTCATTTAAGTTTAAGTTTATTTTATTTTATTTATTTTAGGTTTAGGTTTTTTTTAGTTTAGGGTTTAGGTTTTATTTTTTATTTATTTTTAGATTTATTTTTTAGGTTTAGTTTTTTATTTGGTTTTATTTTAGGTTTAGTTTATTTTATTTTATGTTTATTTTTTTATTAAGTTTTTTATTTTAGGTTTATTTTTTTTAGTTTAGTTTAGGTTTTATTTATTTTATTTTATTTTAGTTTTATTTTTATTTTATTTTAGTTTTTTATTTTTTATTTTATTTTTTATTTTATTTTTTATTTAGTTATTTTGATTAGGTTTAGGTTTGGTTTAGGTTTAGGTTTAGGTTTAAGTTTAGGTTTTATTTTAGGTTTTGGCTTTTTTGGTTTTATTTTTTAGGTTTATTTAGTTTAATTTTAGGTTTTAGGTTTTAGGTTCTTAGGGTTTAGGGTTTAGGGTTTAGGGTTTAGGGTTTAGAGTTTAGGGTTTGGGGTTTAGGGTTTAGGGTTATAGATTTTAGGGATTAGGGTTGAGGGTTTAGGGTTTAGGGTTTTATGGTTTATGGTTTAGGTTTAGGGTTTAGGGTTGTAGGTTTATGGTTTAGGTTTTTTTTATTTGTTTTTAATTTTTTTTATTTTTTGATTTTTTTAAATTAAGTATAGTGGTAGGTTTAGATTTATTTAGTTTATTTACTTTTATTTATTTTAGTTTATTTTATTTTTTTTATTTTAGTTTTTAGTTTATTTATTTTATGTTTATTTATTTTAGTTTATTTTTTAGGTATACATTTAGGTTTAGATTTATTTTTAAGTGTAGTTTTATTTTTTTTTTATTTTTTAGGTTTAGGTTTTATATTTTATTTTAGGTTTAGGTTTTTATTTTAATTTTTTAGGTTGAGGTTTGAAGTTTTTATTTTAGGTTTATTTTTATTTTATTTTATTTTATTTTTTTAGTTTTGGTTTAGGTTTAGGTTTTATTTATTTTTGTTTAGTTTATCATTGTTTAGGTTTAGGTTTATTTTTTTATTTTAGGATTAGTTTTTTTTTAGTTTAGGGTTTAGGATTTATTTTTTATTTATTTTAGGTTTTATTTTAGGTTTATTTTCTTTAGGTTTTTTATTTAGTTTTTATTTTATTTTATTTTAGTTTATTATTTTATTTTAGGTTTAGTTTTATTTTATTTAGGTTTTATTTTTTTTTGTTTAGTTTAGGTTTTATTTATTTTATTTTATAAGTTTTATTTTTTTATTTTCTTTTAAGGTTTAAGTTTAGGTTTGGTTTTAGTTTATGTTTATATTTTATTTTATTTTTCATTTTATTTTTGTTTTTTTTATTTAGTTTATTTTTTAGGTTTTATTTAGTTTAGGTTTAGGTTTTTAGCTTTTAGGGTTTAGGGTTTAGGGTTTTGGTTTTAGGTTTTTATTATAGATTTATTTTAGGTTTTTATTTTTTAGTTTAGGTTTAGGTTTGTTTTTAGTTTATTTTATTTTATTTAGTTTAGATTTTATGTTTAGTTTATTTTAGGTTTATGTTTAGTTTTATTTTAGTTTAGTTTATTTTAGTTTGGGTTTAGGTATCTTTTGTTCATTTTTTTTTATTTTAGGTTTAGTTTTTATTTTTTAGTTTAGGGTATGGGTTCTATTTTTTATTTATTTTTAGGTTTAATTTTTATGTTTATTTTCTAGGTTTAGGTTTTTATTCAATTTTTATTTTATTTTATTTTATTTTAGGTTTATTTTATCTTTATTTTACGTTTAGTTTTTATTTTATTTAGGTTTTATTCTTAGGTTTATTTTATTTTTTAATTTAGTTTAGGTTTTTATTTATTTCATTTTTTATTTTTATTAGCTTATTTTATTTTTTTTTTTAGGTTTAGGTTTGGGTTTTAGTTTAGATTATTATTTTATTTTATCTTTTTATTTTATTTAGGTTTAGGTTTTATTTATTTATTTTTAGGTTTTATTTAGTTTAGGTTTAGGTTTTTAGGTTTTTAGGGTTTAGGGTTTAGGGTTTAGGGTTTAGGTTTAGGTTTTAGGTTTAGGTTTGTTTTAGGTTTAGGTTTAAGTTTATAGTTTAGGTTTAGGTAGTTTAGTTTAGTTTAGGTTTAGAGTTAATTTAGGGTTTAGGTTAGTTTAGGATTTAGGTTTAGGAGTTTAGGGTTTAGGTTTTTAGGTTTTTGTTTTATTTTAGGTTTTTTTTATTTTTATTTAAGTTTAGGGTTTTTATTTATTTTTTATTTATTTATTTTGTTTAGTTTTTTATTTTAATTTATTTTTTTAGTTTTTTATTTATTTAGTTTATTTTATTTTTATTTTATTTTTATTTTAGTTTATGTTTAGGTTTTATTTAATTTTATTTTTGGTTTAGGTTTTAGGTTTTTATTTTAGGTTTATTTTAGGTTTTTTTAGTTTAGTTTAGGTTTATTTTTTAGTTTATTTTATAATTTAGGTTTAGTTTAGTTTATTTTATTTTGGTTTAGGTTTTATTTATTTTAGTTTAGTTTATTTTAGATTATGTTTATGTTTATTTTATTTTGTTTATTTTAGGTTTAAGTTTTTTTTTTAGTTTATGGTTTATATTTTTATTTATTTTAGGTTTAACTAGGTTTATTTTTTTAGGTTTAGGTTTTTATTTAGTTTTTTTATTTAGGGTTTTGTACCACCATCCTTCAAGATCTTTGAGGGCAATAAGACCCTGATAACGTTGCACTTTAGAGCCAACTTTTGCAACCGATGATATGATGGACTCCTCTTCGCCTTTTAGATTAGCGGTCATTAGGTGTTGCATTTGATTAGTAAACTACAATGGTTGGGTGAAGACTTTTCTTGAGTTGGAGCACCTCTTCATCAAGAGGTTTCTTTGGAACTCGAGGGGTGATGTAGGTGACCTCATTGTAGAAAGTAGAAACTCAAGTTCCTTGTTGATTACATTCTCGGTGGCAACTTTGAGCATGAAATCAAACCAGATGTCGAATAGCATGCCATTGAGATTCTTCTCAAGAATATCCATGGCTCGGTCGCATGCTAAGGGCTTTACCATCAAAACATTTGAGAATTAAACAATAAGCTAACTTTAAGGAAGCCAAATAGTTTCCTTTTCCAAATCATCTAGGCCCAAGTCTGAAGGTGTTTGAGAAGAGAAGGGACAATTGTGTGATTGAGAGGAAGCAACCGAGTTTAGTATGAGACTGAGCTCGGTGACCTCCTCTTCCATCGCATCCACCACAATGACTAGTTCTAGCACCTCAGTAGCCTACCCTGCAGCGGTATTCATATCCATCACCAGGTAGCTACTTTCCACCTACTCTTGTAGATGATTGAATAAGCCATATTCATTCAGAGGGAGGTAGTTAGGAAAATCTTTAAGAATCTCTTAAAGAAACGACTTTTTTTAGTTGAGAGCTAAGAGGCGGAAGTGGGCAAGAGCCATGATCGAGCTATTGCCCCTACCACATGTTAGGCCATGTCTTAGAGGATTGTATCACTTTTAAGGACTAGATTGGTGGCTACAATTTTAGCCATAGTTATCCCAAGAAATACTTATTAGAACAACCATCCAATTCGTTAGAGTAATCCTTGGGGATACTTACGATCCTCTTAAGACCAAAGAAGGTTAGTATATCTCCTATCCCGAACCTCTAAGAAGATTATTTCTAAGATCAAGAAGCTTTCCTTGTAGGTGCTTGAGCTCAAACCTCAACACCAAGGAAGGTTTGCTAGTTACAAAAGATAACTTCGGAGAAGGGTGATAGCATGCGGCGACAAACTCATAGCCGACCAGTCAGAGTCCGTACTCTCTCCAGTTGTAGCTACAACCTCTTATAGCTCCTTTTTTTTAATGGCAAAGAGTTGTATCTGTGGATAAGAATCCCTTACTCACTTACTTTATTTGATTTTATCATGTATTTCACCCAAAGATTAATGAAAGCGATTCTACTTATATATTATTTACTTATGCTCTTGATTTTATTCCATTGAAAGCTCTCGACTCTAAATAAAAATAATAGCTCTAGTAGTTTTGATCCTTTCCTTTTTTGATTGAGTGGACTATCCTTCTCAATCAGTTCACCTCTTGAGATTGACTTGGAGACATAACTCTAAGGATCCAATAGGAGAAGGCGTAGGTATGCTCGATGAGAAGACTTTCCACAAGCTCATCATTCCAGAAGTCATTGAGTCAAAAGTGAATAGCAAGTTCTCTCAGGGTAGCACCTCAGGATAAAGGTAAGCAAGTTATTGGTTTCAATGAGTAGATAGCCCCTCCATAAGATGCTCCACCCATAGATATGCTTGTGGAGGATCAAGCCAGAGTTAATTATATTGTCCTAGCTCACCTTAGAAAGTTTCTAGCTAAGTTAAGCATATGATGCCCTTATCTTATCAGAGATGAGAGAATCTCTAAGGCCTTACTTGATCTAGAGATATGCTTAGCTTCAGGTATGCTACTAAAGGGGAGGCATGTCACTCGAAGGACATCTTAGGGGTTACATTATGATGAAGACTTACTCTAGGGATGGAGCACAACGCCTCTTTACATTATAGTGGATGTTGGAAGATATAGGCTATCTAGAGTTCGGTTGTCCCAGTGTATCAAATTATATTATGAGTCTATGACCCCCTACTTGAGGTATCAACATCTCAAACTCCAAGGATGGGGGGGACAATGAGTCATAGGGGTTACTTTTTTGAGGTGATTGGGTATAACATTGAGGTATGATACTGTCTCGAAAGATAAAGACATCACCCTAAAATGGACCTAATTATGTAATAAAGACTCCTAAGTCATGATGGGTCAATGAATGTACCATAGATTTTTACCCTACTTTATATGGATGAATAAAGCAGGATTTATATTAAACTAAATTCTTATGTTCCCTATGGAGGCAAGCCTCCATAATTAATTACATCTTAGGAAATAAAATTTCCTAAGAATATTCTCGATTAAAGTAGACAACTATTATCTCCAAATATTTTAAGGTTAGACTATCAAAGGATTGGTTGTATTTGGAAAATCAATTCAGAAAGTTCAAGGAGAAGACTTATTTTTGGAATCCAAATGATGTAAGTAGGAAATTCTCATGATACTAGGAAGCCTAGTGAGCTTTCCAATCTATCTTATGGTTGGGCTTTATCATTTTAAAGTTGAGGAGATTTATAAGTTTTGAGTTGAAATTTAATTAGATTACTAATGCTTATAATGCACCAACACAAGGTTGTGGGAATGCCAGAGGTGAGGATTTATGCTCGTGGCAAAATAGCTACCTTGGATCTAAATATAGGGAGCTTTAGTGAGCTAAAATATAAATCTAGCGATAGGTGGACATAAGGGTTTACCTCAAGAGTAAATAAATTGTACTTTTAGACTTATAATGCTGGGTGTGGCCACGCTAACTCATATGATTTTAAAATAATGTAGTCCGATCTTGTGAATTGCAAGATAGCTAGGATAGTAAAGTTCTAAACACACTCCCTAAGAGACTAGAGCATGAGTGGTATGAGCATATGACTTAATCTATAGATGCAAAATCTTTTCAAATTTTATTTCATTTTAGACACATCATTTTGACAGTGGCTTTAAGATTTCTTATGCCTAAATACATGATGAAATAGGTTATGGGTCAAATCAGATAGAAGAAGGTGTTCTTCACCATAAGGGATGCCCTCTTAGGTCAAGCATTCTTTTATTGTGCAAGGATAGAGATCCTTCAAGTTCAAGAGAAAATGATTATGCATTCATGATGTGAAACATACAATCATATAGCTAAGGGGTTGCTAAATCTTTTAATTATTTATTTATGTCTTAGGCTTTATGATAAGGTTATGAGTTGTTTAAAATTTAGTTATGAGTGATTAGTTGGGTAGAAAAGTTATTTTTATCCTAAGAGCTTAATCATATCCAAGTCACACATTAAAGCATCAATCATTTAAGACACTATGAAAAGCATGCCGTCCTAATGCACAAAGTAACAATAACATCAAACAATTATATAAAATATCATAAAAGAATAAAAGGCGGATGCGGTCGGGTACCATCATACAACCTGAAGGGAGAAAAGATGGTTAGCCGAGCTCTACCCTTATACAACGAATATGAAAGAATAATTATAATTGTATTAAATGCTATCATCATGTCCTTCTTTGATTTGGATGGTGGTTGCTTCAAAGGCATCACGGTACCCAGATAAAGCTTTACTTTTATCCTAATCCCCATAGCACTAATCTAATTCCTATTACAAAATTATAATTATGTGGGAAAAGTAAATCTAACTACACACAAAATAGAGATTAGCTAAATATACATATAATCCCAAGTATTTGTATTTATAATTTGGACTTAGCACCTACACATGGTTAACTAAGCCCATCTAACTTGGATTATGCTTAAGGATTTAAGCAACTTGCAAAAGAGCATTCACATTTTTTAAGCATCCCTTAAGCATAATCCCTATAGAACATGATTAGGCTAATATTGGCCAATCATCTAGTCTACTAAGCATACACCTAACATCTAATTTAAAATAATACATCATAAAATAAAACATACATCACATCATACACCATCTAACTTAGAGCTAGAAGTGGTGACTTAATTCTAATGTGTGTATTAAGGCTTTGTGGTAAGTCTTGTTAAGCATTAGTGTTATATTTTCTAAGTGTGGAAGGATTCAATTTAACATGAAAGGTTGATTTCACTTAAAGTAGTTTAATTGATTTGAGAATTTTAATTTGTGTTTTCTTTTGTTTCATTTGATTACACTTAGCAACTAAGTGTTATAAAGAAAGAAAAAGAGGATTTCCCTCTTTCATCCATACCTTAAGTCACTTTCTAAAGTATATTAATTTGATTTAGTTCTCTTTAGTGAATGGCTTATTAAATGATTTAATTAATCCTAAGTTTAGGTTCACTTTAAATAATCCTATTCAAAATGAAAGGCATCTTAAGATTAATTTAATTGAATTACTACCACATGACATATATTAAATCATTCCTTTCCATCACATGTAACATGCATATGATTTAATCTAAGTGTATCTATACATGCAACATATTTTAGCACACTTATGTGAATGTATGTGTATGTTAAGAATTTATATTTTATTTGATTGAATAATTTAAACATATTAACATATTATGTTAAAAAGATGGAGATATTATAGAATTCAAGTTGGATGGTTAAAGTAGGAATGCAATTATAGAAAAGTTCCACTTAAACTAGGAAAATTTTATAAGATGGTGGTAAGACCATGACTTATGAGCATTTGTATAAAGCATAAATGAACATAAAGTAAGATGAATGCTTATATGAGTGGCTTTACTAATTAGTCAAAATTATGTTAAAATTAGTAATCATTAAAATAAGATTAAATCATGATGGTTTATTACATAAAATTACAATTAGAGTAGATACATTAGATGCCTTATGTTAGAAAGGTAATCAAAAGACTTGGGTTAAGATGTATAAAATGATCTTATACTTGAATTTTTTGACACACATGGATGTATACATAAGGATTCATGTACCATGAATTATATGTTGTTGTTTTGTTTTTGTTGAATCATTTATATATATGAATTAAAACTTTATCCAAATTCTAATGTTGAAAAAGGATATAAGAATAAAATTAAATAGACATGTTGTTAACCATGGAAGTGAGGTAATCAAATGGCCTCCTTGGGGCTAACTAGCATCATGCTTAGATGTCCAGACTATATAACCATTTGTATTAAATCTTATATAAATCAATACATGAACATAAGAAGAGAACTCACATCTAATTAATTCAACACTTTTCTTATGCATTTTAATGTATGCATTTTCATCTCTTATTATTATATATGTAAAATATTTTCACATATACACATATTACAAAATATATATGTCATTTATTAAAAGTGATAATACCTCCATATAATAAATCATATTTAATGACTAAACTATATACTACTTGGACACACATGGATGTATACATAAATGAGAAAAATCCAAAGATTATTATATATTTTTGATTGAATCATTTATATATGAATTAAAATCTATCAAATTCTAATGTTGAAATACATAAGATTGAAATCAAATGGGTATGTGCTCTTGTTGAACCATGGAAGTAATCAAATGGGCTCCTTAGCTAAAAGTTAAATATATAGATTAAATCTTTATAAATCAACACATGAATAGGAAGAGAAATCAACATTCATACACTTATATAAGCACATGTTTTTCTTATGTTGATTTAAGATAACACATATTATTATTAATTTATAAGCTTTTGAAAATACATTTTGGATAATAGTGATAATACCCATTAAATTAAATCAATACATTGCTTACATAAAGAAATCCATTTTATTTTTTATGATTTTGAAAGATGGATGCATGATTTCAAATGACATACCAAATTTAACATGATTGGAAAGGACAATCAAATATAAATGATTCATTCAACCAAACTAGTTCTTAAGGACAATCAAATCAAATAATATTATTTAAAACAAGAAGCTTTTTTATTAATTATTTGGATTTGATTTGATTTAAAGGAGAGAAATCATCACTTGTTTTAATCCCATTTATAGTGACTTTTAATTTAAGGAAATGTAATTAAGTTGATTTTATAGGGTAATTACCATTAATTAGATGAATTAATTACCCACCTATCACAAGTAATTAACTAAATAATTATGAGCAAACATGATATGCATGGAAAATAAACTTGCAATGATCTAGAAAATAAAAGGGCCTAATGTGGTGATTAATAATTAGATTGGAACTTAATTAGTACTCTTATGGTTTTAATATATGGACTAACCAATTTCATTAAACTCATTTAGGTTATTAAACACCAAATGTAATTTATGTCTTAATTATGATTTTTAATTTGATTAAGTGATTTAATTAATTATTTAAATCTTAATTAATTTCATTTTAAAAATGAAATGAACTTAAGGTAATTAGTTCACTTCATTGAATAATGATTAATAAACTTAATTAACCAATTTATTACTATTCATGAGATTAATTAATCATTAATTAATTTAAAAGTAGTTAAGGTTTAATCAATTTTCTAATTAAGTGAGTAATAAATCCCAAGAAAAGCATAAGTCATCCCATTAAATTATCCCACTAAATTTAGCATTAATTACTTAGTAATTAAGCTAATAAATTTTAATTAAACCTTTTAAACTTTATTACTATTCAAAATTAGTTAAGATAATTTTAATTAATTCACCTAATACCTTTAAAATGAGTATTTATTTGTATTTTTTTATTTCTCTATGATTTTTTATTATTTTAGAAGTTTCGACCATTAAAATGATTAATTAAGCCTAATTAAGGCTTAATCTATTGGCCACATGGTGCATTGGCATGCTTTCCACATGGCATTAGGATTGGCTACTTAAAACTTATCTAACTTCGGTGCCTACGCGTGGCACTTTCTCATCGATCTAAGATCGGATGGCTATGATTCATCCCACAACTTAATAAGATTAAATTAGATCAATCTAGTGGATCTAATCATGAGCATCCATTCTGATCAAGTGGAATGGATGGTGTGTGATCTTATGTCACGAATGAGGAGAATGGAGTCATTTGCCATTGCTCACTTGAAAGCTTACCGGATCAACTCCAAAGGATCCCACCTTCACATCGATCGAGGGGATCCAGTCAAGATCACGAGATGCAAGTTTCTACAAAAGCTCCAACCATTTTTCCTAAGGTTCAATTTTGGAAGCACACCTCACCGGAGCTCAAAGACTGCTAGTTTGAATGATTGAGGAAGCTTCATTTAGTGGAGATGAAGCCTTGTTGACTAGTAATTGGATTAATTCCTTAATGTTTGCTCCAAAGGTAATAAACTGATGATTTGGAGCTCTACTTTGATCGAAGTCTCACTTTCAGTGCTCGAGAAGCTTATGAGATGATTTATTCTTGCTGGACGAGGCCTAGGGAAGGTTCGTGCAAAGTAAATTTGAGTTTGATGGAGAAATGGGGAAGTGAGGTGAAATGGGAGTGTCTATTTTAAATGAATGGGAATGGCATTTTTTTGATTGAGGAGCGAGCTTGGGAGCTTAGGGAATGGTTCTCATCTTCATCTTGGGCTTTGAGGAATGATTTTTGTTTGAGTGGAAATAAGGGGTTTGTACCCCTTCATGATTAGATGGTAAGTTCAGGTTTAGCTTCTAGTGGTCATCAAGCCATCTCAAAGAGTTGTAGGTCTCAACTTGGTTGGTTGAAGGTGCGGAGGTGGTTGCTAAGGAATCATGGGTGTCTATGGGTTTCAAATGCTCCAATGGGGAGGGTGAGGTGATTTCACCTCCCATGGGGTCATAGCCAACCACCCCTTGGGTTAGGTTGGCGGTGTCTGCTTAGGACCATTGGGAGAGTACCAGTGGCCAAGGAATGAAATGACCACTTACATGGGTGATTTGTCTCATGTGATGCCCTAGACCCAAGGGTAGAATGATTATTTGGCATTGGATTTGATTTTGCCAAATTTGAAATGAGCCAATGGTGGGTTAGCCCAAATTTCAAGTTGGTTGATTTGGTTGACTCAATTTGACTCATTTAAGTCAAATTGGGTTAGTTGGGTCAAGTTTACCAATTGGTCAAATTGGGTCAAACCAAGGGTTCAAGTTCAAGTTCATATGATCATTTGGGATATTTTGTTTCAATTGGTTTGGTTTAGTTTGGCTTAGATTTGATTTTTTTCATTTGAATTCAATTGGGTCAAATAATTTTTGACCAAATTGGCCAAATTGCTTGGGTTGGGTGTTGGTTTGGGTTTAGTTGACCAATTAAATATGATTGTAGGCTTTTGTTTCAATTAATTTGGATTTGGTTTTTTTAGGCCAACTTGAACCTTTAGGTCAATTTGGGCTAAAATAAATTATTGGTTCAATTGGGTCCAATCATGGCTTTGGTCAAGTTCAACAATCAATTTGGAATAAACTTGAGCCATTGGTTTACAATCAATTTGGTTTATATTTTGATTTGACCTAATTTGATCTTTTAGGTTAATTTGGATCAACTTATAAGAGGGCAATTGGGTTTGGTTTGACTCAATTGAAGGTCAAGTCATATTCAAATATTGATTTTTAATTTGGTATGAATCATTGGTTTGAAGGGATTTGGCTTAGGTTACAATTTAGCTAGTTTGGGTTCATATGGGTTAAGGGGTTGACTTGGTCAAATGACAAGTTGACTTGGTTTGACAATTTGGGAAATTAATCAACTTAGGGTGATCAACAATCATGATGGGAGGTTTTGATGGGCTTGGTTCAATCAATTTGGGTAGGATTAGAACTTGGCTCAAATAGGTCAAATTGGCCACTTTGTCAAGTGGACCAATTGGTTTAGTTTTGATTTTGGGTTGAGTTTGATTTAGTTGAGTTTATATATGGATTTGGGATTGATATATAAATTTAATTGCAATTAGCTTGGGTTCAAATGGGTTTTGGTTCATTTGAACATTTCAAGTCAAAAGGGTTAAGTTGGGTTTAATTTGGGTAGATTTTGCTTTGGCTTGATGATTGTAGATTTCATTTATATTTGTGAATATGATTGATTCATGAAAAAATCAATTGAATTTGGGTTTTGGAATGAAGGAATTTGGCTAAGTCCATGGAGTAGGTTCAAGTGGCTTAAGTTTGTATTTTGGTTTGGTTTGATTTAGTTTTGATGATTTAAATGTATATTTTATTTAAATTTGTAGAGATTGAAAATATGATTGATTTGTGAAAATTGAGTTTGAAATGATTTGGATTAATATTTTGCTAAGTCCATGGGATAGGTCATATGCTTAGGAAGGGTTTTGATTTAATTTGATTTAGTTTGATTTAATTTTGATCATTTGAATGTATATTTGATTTATATTTAGGAAGATGATTGAAGATATAAATTGATTTTGGATTGATTTGAATTAATATTTGGCTAAGTCCATGGGATAGGTCATATGGCTTAGGAAGGGTTTCAAGTTTGGATTTGATCAGGCTTCAATCATTTGGTTTTGGAATTGGGGCTTATTTGGATTTGAATTTGATGTTTAAATTGAACTTGAGGTTTGGTTTGAGAAGGTGAATATGGATTGGATTTGGGTTGTAAGGTTGGATTATCCAATCCAGGCATAACCTAATCCTATGGTTAACCCTTCTGTCTTTAGGCTTAGGTTAAGTGTTTACCTAGTTGTTAGAAGTGTGTCTTGACTAGGGAAGTCTTAGTGTCTAGAAGACTCCTAAGTCTAAGATGGGAAGATTGAATTCCGTGCTTCAAAGTGAGGTCAAGAGGCACGAGGCTCCATAGTGTTGCCCTTGGATATAGATGATTGGAAGAAGAAACCATGTTTCACATTATATACTCAGATACATCTTTCAACACTTTTCTTGGGAAACCATGGATACATGAGAACAACATAGTTCCATCCTCTACAGTATGAAGTTTGTGAGAGGTGGGATCATCTATTGTGTTAAAAGAGATCTTAAGCCATTTACAGTTCACGAGGTCAGAATATATGAGGATGTAACATACTATGTCCCTCAAAATCAACAAGTCTATTCTCATAAACTTGGCAAAAGTTTAAAAATAAAAGAGAGAAAAGGAAAGAAAGAAAAGAAAGAAAAAAAAAGAAAAGAAAATAAAGGGAGAAAATAAACTTGGAGGAGGAAGTTGAGCGACATTAAATTTACAGTTCATTACTCCATTGAACATATGGATGGGATGACTCCACCGGTAGAAAGAGGGAGGTTGAGGTCCTAGGTGAAAAACCTCTTTAAAAGCCACTTAATAGAAGATATCCCAACTAGGTACACCTCCTATATAGACTTTGAATCTAGTTCATGGGATGAGCCTTATGGTTAGCACACTAGCTCTTCTGTAGATTCCCTTGAGGTGACACTTGAGCGAGATAGCGATGAAGACAAGGCTCCAAAGCAAAGCATAAGTGTATCCAAGTCTATATGTGAAACAGTTAGGCATCAGTTTGGAACCTTAGCTCTAACCCCACTTTCCTCTCAAAAAATAAAGGGTTTGGTAGTTAAGGAAGCCCTAAGTCAGCCATAGGTGTTTTCAGAGGTTCTTTAAGCATCATCCTCAAGTCAAGAAGTTGATGTAGAACTTGAGGATGATTCATATAAATTTAATAAAATTACCTTTTGATTGGTACTTGTCTGTGTTCATAATTTAGCAAAGAAAGGGTTAATCCACATACTTGGTCAAAGCATAGGTCAGACTACTTCAAAAGAATATGGAAGAACAAATGCAAAAGCTCTCCATCAAGACCGGGACTAGGATTTGGTATAGGGGTCTAGTCAATGATGATAATTACTGCTAAGTCATCACCAATCATTTAGAATCTGATAGGTTCTTTTCAAATCACATTAACTTAATAATGATCTAGCTTATTTTGAAGTCAATGATACATCACCAAAGTTTGAAGAAGAGATCAGTCAAGTTCAAGGAAATCAACTTAGGAAGAAGAAGATCCATGATACATGGTTCTTTGTTGAATGAAATTGAAACCAATGACTTAGTTATGCTATTGATTGAGTTTAAGGGCTTTGCATGGAGTTATGAAGAGATGCTTGGATTGGCTCACGACGAGTCCATAAATTAGCAATAGAGCTACTACTAACCCTATTAAGCAAGCTCCTAGATGCATGTGATTAGACATAGATAGGTCATTTATGAAGTCAAGAAAGCGATCAATGCTAGCTTCATCCGAAAGAAAGATACCTACATGGTTATCGCATCATCAGTTAAGAAAAGAATGGCCAAATTCACATATGCTTCAATTTTTATAGATTTAAATAAGGCATGTCCAAAAGATGAATTTCCTACCAATCCAGGCGATGGTGGACATTGCCTCATTCATCTTTTTTCTTTCATGGATGGATCATCTGGATATAACCAAATAAAGATGGCCCTTGAAGATTAAAGAAACACTACTTTTAGAACCCATGATCAAAATCTATTATTATAAGGTCATGCCTTTCAGCCTTAAAATGCGGTGCTACCTCAGACATGACTGAATCTTTGGAACTCATTCATCATCGTGAGTGTTATGTCAATGATCTCATGATAAAGTAGAGAAAAGACCATCTCTTTGACTTGAGAGTAGTTTTGGAATAATTAAGACATTTTAACCTCAAAATAAACCCCATAAAGTGTCATTTAGAGTAGCTTTAGGGAAATTCCTTGGGTTTGTTGTCTGACACCATGGAATCAAAATCGATCCTAAGAAAATTAAGGAAATATTAGAAATATCACCCCCTAATAGTTTAACTCAACTCAGATCATTCCATGGGCAATTGGCATATCTAAGACGCATTATATTCAACTTTCGGAAGATGTCAACCATTCTTAGCATTTGTTAAAAGGATGCCAAGTTTAAGTGGGATGGTAAGTGTGATGCATTGAAGACATCAAGCATTACGATGATGGCCTTGGGTTCTAGCACCTATCTCGGGTAAGCCCTTGGTTAGATGACTCCCTTGGTGCTTTGTTGGCCCAAGCCAATGATGAAGGGAAGGACAACACACTCTACTACCTCACATCATCTAATCTCTATTTAACCACTCATTGAGAAGCATTGCCTAGCTTTAATATTTGCATCCCAAAAACTATAGCACTACATGCTTCCTCATAAGGTGAACTTAATCTCTAGGATCAATCCACTATGTATCTCATGATAATGCAAATCTATCTAGGCAGTTGGCTGGTCCATGATCCTCTCAGTTTGACATTACCTTGCCTACCCCCGGTGTGGTGAAAGGGCAACACTAGCATTTCTTAGCAACACACCCACTTCTTGCTGACTCTCCACTTAGTGATGATCTCCACGATGAACAAATCATGAACTTAGGGGATACTAGCATTCACTACTGGAGATGTACTTTGATGGTGTGCTTCCTCAAAAGAGGAGAAGAACCATGTCTCTATTCTAGGAAAGCGGGGTAGGAATAGATCTCTTAATTCTAGGCTGTGTTTTGAGATACTCATATCATCATTTAATCTTTGCACCAACGAAGCTAAATATGATTGCCTTTTGAGTTAGTTGTTACTCTAAGCATCCATAACATCAATATATTTGAGGATTCTAAGCTAGTTATCAGCAAATGAGTCTTATAAGGTTATAAATCCCAAGCTCCATCTACCATAAGTACACCATGGAGTTATTAACCCAAATCCGAGGTTAGCATTTTTAAGAATACTCAAGGAGAGAATGTTGTAGATCGCTAGCCATGCTTGAGGAGTTGGCATGTCAGAGGATGAGTCAATATCAATAAAGGTCCAAAATAGACAAGTATTTTCCCTTATGATATTGAACTCATCAAAAACTCTCTTGAAGGGGAGGTTGCCATTGCCAAGAAGGATGAGGAGTTGGGTGGGCAACCATTCTTGGATTACTTAAATAAAGGAAAACTACCAGAGAAGTCCAAGCCCATCAGATGAAGTAGAAAGAACTTTCCTTATCTTATGGATGGTGTCTTATCGATCTTTCGATCATATATGGTTATATTTTTTGGACAAGCACGAAGCCCGTAAGATCATGGCCGAGGTACACTTAAGAATATGAGCCAACCAATCTAGTCGAAGATGAAAACTAAGATCAAGAGACTAGGATACTCTGGCCATCGATGATCAAGATTGCATGGACATATGCGCCACCAATGTCAAATACACATTGTGGTCCACCACCCACATCCTACATTGGCCTCATGGCCATTCGAGTGTTAGAACCGACATAGTGGTCGATTAATCTTACTTCTTCAGGGTCATTTATCTTTTCTAAGTACTTTTCTAAATGGGCAAAGATAATTTTTTTCGAGAGGTCATTTCGACATGTGCTCTAGGTTTTAGGAATCATATCATATATAGGTTTGAGTGCCTTGATCAATTATATCGATAATGGTACTACATTCAAGAACACCGAGATCGTTTGCAGAACAACAACTTTTCCCAACATCAACAACTTTGCCGATGAATTATATTCTACCATCAACTACCTGAGGGCAAACAACTTAGCAGAAGCCTTCAACAAAACTCTCATCCAAATACTAAAGAAGACACTCGACAACAACAAGCGACAGTGGTATGAGCACTTAGTTGAAGCCTTATGGGCCTACTACATATAGAACTCCAACTCAATATACTCCTTTCTCCTTAGTATGCGATTCCATTATACCATTAAGTCAACTCCCATCGATGATATAGTAGCAAGATCATAATGAGAATGACAAGTTATTAGAAGAACTTGAAGGTTTGGAGGAGAGCGATTGCATGCCAAAATCTCAAGTTGTACGCTAAAATAATTCAAGCTCATAATAAGTTGCTCCATCCTAAAGCTTTTCAAGTAGGAGAGCTTAGTTCGAGGAGGCGATTGTGCCCTTAAGATGGGAGGCAAGTTTGAACCCACTTGGGAAGGCCTTTTGTCATAGAAGGATTAAGGAGGATCTTATCGACTTATTAATCATAAGGGTGAATTCCCAATGCTTCCAATCAATACTTAAAGAAATATTATAAATCTTGTTTGAAAATAATATTATCAATGAAAATTCCATTTTGAATTCAATCTCTTCCATGTTGAAAGTATTCTTGTTTGGGAATGCCATGATGTGTTTAGGGTAGATGTAAGAACAGACATCCTTCATCGACACAACATGAACACAAACTACACATAAACATATAAAACAAATACATATCTTTTATCTCGGGATACTTTGAGTTGAGATAATGTCACTCAATATATGCTCTAGGTTTAACATCTTACCTTGCTAGTGTGTCACCCAATGGTCTTCTTTCGAGGATGTAAGTCTACTAAGCTTTCCTTCCTTACTGCCCATGCTTTGTTAGTTTGATAGGCCTTAATGTGTGGTAGGTAGCTACCTCATGTTGGGTTCATTTAAGAGGATGTGAGTGCTTTCTATGCTTTTTTTTTTGTATTAACCTTCATGCACCAACTGGGTCAGTATATTTGAGGTTTAGGATAAGTCCCTAGTGGCTCCTTCCCTCGATTGCTTCGAAGTCAGTCCTTCCTGGGCCTCCAGCTTAGTAGTCTCTCTAGGTGGGTTGTAAGCATATGTACTTTCTTTCAGATTGATCATTAGACACCGGGCACCTTAGGTTGGTTGGTTCTCACTATGCTCATGGGTACATCACTCATCTTGATAGATACACCTTAGGTTGGTTGGTTCTCACACCTTAGGATACACCACTCATGGCGGATGTAAGTCTTTACACTTTCTCCTTGAGTTGGCCATTACACCTATAAGCTTTTCTAGGGCTTAGGATAATGCCCAGTAGCACCTCCCTATGGGCATTATATTTGGATCACGCGTCCTTTCCATTTAGACACTACCCAGTTACTATCAAATTTAGCGGTTCCCATTTTCTAGTAACCACCCACACGTGATTAGAGAATCCATCATCTGGATGTGATTCTCCTTTGGTAGTAAATCTAAGATAGGTCAAGGTCGATATAGCCCTTTCTTAGTGTGGTCCTCACACACCAATAGGGTCCAAGCAAACTTATAAAGAAAATATATATTCACTTGTGGATTAGGAGGACACCCTTAGCGGTACCTTTTCCCCAAGCATCTATCTTTAGGGTGTCAAAACTCCTATAAAATTGTGACTACTCTTAAGTTGATATAAGTCCCCGGCAACATTCACTTTAGTCACCCTAAGTAAGTTGATTTGTTGTGCTACCAGTCACCCAGTGATTGTTCCTACTTTAGCCTTCTTCTTAGCATAGTCATTGCACACCGAATAAAAACCCCTTAGATTGACTAGCTCTACCCCACAGCTAGTAGACTATCCATTTGGATTTGTAAATTTGAGATAGGACAAGTCTGATATAGCCCCTTCTCAGTGGGTCCATCGCACACCAACATGGTCCATAAATTAAATCTATCAAATTTGACCAAGCTCACATCCCTTGATGGACATGCCCTCAATTTGAAAGTAAAAAACCAAACAAACCATATCAAATCACATGAAACTAAAATAAAATTAACCGACTACTTTTGAGATGACATAAGTCCTAGCGCATTCACTTAGTCACCCTAGGTCAAGTTTGATTTATTGTTCATCCAATAGTCACCCATGTTGTTGCTTTGGAAGATTTAAGTATGCTATGCCTTTTTTCTAGAACAACCCTTGTACACAGAAAGGAAACCCCTTAGGTTGGCTAGCTTTATTTCGTAGCTGGTAGACTATCCCTTTGGATTTGTAAACCTTAGGTAGGTTAAAGCTAATATAGCCCTTTCTCAGTGGGTCCATTGCACAAGGTCCATGAATTAACTCAGATTAAATTAAACCCAATATGATTTTCCTAGTGGAGTTAAATCACACCCTTCTCCCAATGGCAATCATATATAAAAAGTCAAAACAAATCAAATTCAAAACCAACCTCCTAGTGGGCAAATTAAACCAACTCCAGTAGAGTCTAAATCAAAAAAATCCAACCAAACTCTTATTCCCTGGATACATCCCAAACAAATCTATGAAATCAAACTCAAATCCCAATCCCGGTGGATAGCACAGCTACTTCCCTAGTGAAAGGTTCATATACCTGATCCCCAATGGACTTGAGCTATATCTTTATCAGATATGCCTCATCATCAATTAAATTAAAATAAATTAAAGTCGATTTGATCTTAATCTTTGGTGGATTATAAATTTTTATACCCAGCGGATCTTCTTTCCACAAATCATATAATCAAATTAAATTCAAACCTTATCCCTAGTAGATTTTCTTCTTCTATGCCCTCGACATAGACCGTTTACATGTCATGTCCAATGCATGTGTGATCCCCTAGCGGATCTCCCTCATGTCCTTGACATGAAATTTTCATCAAATCTTATTTCTTCTCTTGTGCACACCTTTAATACTTCAACCAAAAACCTAACAATGTATCCATTCAAATTACATCATCTTAACATTATAATCAACATTTTATGATTTATGATGGTGTGCTCAAACTAAATATACAATATCATGCTAAACATAATTTAGTGTGAATTAACACACTATATATATATTATATGATGTTATATTATAATTTGTTATAAAATAATATAATGTCTAACATTACACCTCATTAGAAATAAAGGAAAAAATAACAAAATTTTCTCAAAATATGAATAATGTTCATTTTGGATGTAAAATTATTTTTTTTTTTATTAGAACTGGTACAAAATACCATAATTTTGGCGTTGCTTCTTCGTGTGTGCCATGAATTTGGTAAAATTCTTCCATCACAACCTTCAAATTTTTTAGTTTTGACCAATGTATTATAACAAAAGTAAAACATACTAAAAAATGTACAATAACATTTAGTAACACCACATTCATATATATATATATATATATATATTATACATTATATTTTAATACACTTTCATATTATATATTATCTTACATTACATAAAATGAAATTTTTAAAATTTGTTTTAAATCCATTCATTAAATGCCTGATGTTCCAATTATGGTCAAATTTCTGCCTTCTACTATAATATAACAAATATGCTAAATAAGTAGTAATACACAATAGTATGCTATAATGCATGATGCTACACTACATTATGGCATCCTATATTATGATACACTATAACATATTATATTATATTATATTGCATATCACATCACAAGGGATTGCTTAAGATAAAAATCATAAAATTAGTCTAATAATAAAAAAACTATAAATTTTAGTTGTATCACTTACATATTTTAAATTGAAATAACATTATGATGCCATGCTCTAGCTATTATGAATTTGGCCAAATTCCACCATTTTAAAGCCTAAATCAACATTTTTTATAAATAATGCTATTGTAGGCATGTGCATGATTGTATACTAAAAGAATTTAAAATGTGAATAATATATTATGATATGATGATATACTATGCTACAACATATAATATTTATTTTGAACATAAAATCTTACTTTTTTTTCTACAAGTGGCGTACACCTTTGTTACTAACCTAATTCCCACTTCAAATTTAATAAATTTCAATATAATTTATTAAATCAATATTTTATGATTTATATTAATATAGACTATAGGGCATAATAATATACTAAAACATTTCAAAACATCTTATAACATCCAAAACACATCACTACATGCTCAAATATATGATGCTACATTATACTATAATATATGGTATTTTAATATGATTTAGGGTTAGGATTTAGGGTATTTAAATCTCTAATAGTCAAGTGAAAGTCTCTTGAAGACATTTTCTTTAGCTACCATAACTATGTTAGGATTAGGTTATTCTTTTGATCTACTCTTAATGACATCTTTATTCATGGTTTAGGGTTAGTTTAGAGTTTAGGGTTTTAGGTTTAGGGTTTGTTTAGGGTTTAGGGTTTAGGGCTTAGGGTTTGGGGTTTAGGGTTGTAGGTTTTAGGGTTTAGGGTTAATGATTTTAGGGTTTAGGGTTTAGGTTTAGGGTTTTAGGGATTAAGGTTTATGGTTTAGGGTTTAGGGTTTAGGGTTTAACGTTTAAGGTTTTTAAGTTTAGGGTTTAGGGTTTACGATTTAGGTTTTAGGTTTAGGGTTTATGTTTTAGTTTAGGGTTTAGGGTTTATGGTTTAAGGTTTTCTTTTTAATAGAGAATAAATTCATGTTCAACATTTTTACTTTTTGATTTCATCAACCAAGAAACACACCAAGTTTTTTAAGACACAAGTGATGACATAGATAAAAAATGAGCATGCATAGAGCAAATCAAAAACCCTAGATAACCAGAACCATCTCTACTATAAAGACACAGTTCCATAAGCAGTAAATCGCATCGACCATTCTTCAATTTCTCTAGTTCTCATCAGAACCTCCCCATCCTCTTGAGTAGCGGGATCCACCATCATATCCCTGATCTCTCCCTCTTCCAACACCATGATTGTAACCTCGCCACTCCTCCCACCTCCCCCCACCTGCTCGACCACCACCTCCATATCACCACACTAGATCCACCACCAATGATAGCGCCACCTCGCCTTCTCCTCCCTTAGATTTAGGACCAGTTGGCATGTTCTACCATCAAGATTCTCCACATTTTTAGTTTTTAGGGTTTAGGGTTAGTAGAGGGTTAATGGTTAGTTTAGGATTTAGGTTTTGGGGTTTAGAGTTTAGGGTTCATGATTTATGGTTTTAGGGTTTAGGGTTTAGGGTTTTAGGGTTTAGGATTTAGGGTTTAGGGTTTAGGGTTTAGGGTTTAGGGTTTAGGGTTTAGATTTAGAGTTTAGGTTTTATTTAAAATTAAGTAAATCTAGGTTTAGGTTTATTTAGTTTATTTTTTTTATTTGGGTTTTAATTTAGGTTTTATTTAGTTCATTTATTTATTTTAGTTTATTTATTTTAATTTATATTTTTATTTTAGTTTTTTTTTTAGGTTTGGGTTTAGTTTTAGTTGAGTTTATTTTATTTTATTTTTAGGTTTAGTTTTTATTTATTTTTTAGGTTTAGGTTTAGGTTTTTATTTTATATTTTAAGTTTAGGTTTTAAGTTTTTATTTTAGGTTTTTTCTTTAGGGTTTATTTATAGTTTATTTTATTTTATTTAGTTTTGGTTTAGGTTTTGGTTTAGTTTATTTTAAGTTTAATTTTAAGTTTTATTTATTTTAGTTTAGTTTTAGGTTTAGGTTTATTTTATTTTCTTTATTTTATTTTTATTTTAGTTTAGGTTTTTTTTTTTTGGTTTAGGGTTTAGATTTTATTTTTTATTTATTTTAGGTTTTATTTTTAGGTGTTTTTTAGGTTTAGGTTTTATTTACTTTTTTATTTTATTTTATTTTATTTTATTTTAGGTTTATTTTAATTTTATTTTAGGTTTAGTTTTATTTTATTTAGGTTTTTTTATTTTAGTTTAGTTTAGGTTTTATTTATTTTATTTTATTTAAGTTTTAGTTTTATTTTATTTTCTTTTAGGTTTAGGTTTAGGTTTAGGTTTAATTTTATATTTATATTTTATTTTATTTTTCTATTTTATTTTGGTTTAGGTTTTTTTGTTTATTTTATTTTTAGGTTTAATTTTTTTTAGGTTTAGGTTTTTAGTTTTTTGGGTTTAGGGTTTAGGGTTAGTTTAGGGTTTAGGGTTTGGGGTTTAGGGTTTATGGTTTATAAGTTAGAGTTTAGGGTTTAGGTTTTAGGTTTAGGTTTAAGTTTTAGTTTAGTTTAGGGTTTAAGGTTTTTTTAAAATAGAGAAGAAATTCATATTCAACATTTCTTCTTTTGATTTCATCAACCAAAGCACCCTAAGTTTTCTAAGATAAAAGCGATGACATAGATAAAAAATGGGCACCCATAGAGCATAAAACCTAGATAAGTAGAGCCCTCTATTGTAAATACATATTTTCATAAGCGGGTCGGATCACCATTCTTCAATTTCTCAGTTCCCATCAGACCACGACCTCTCAAGTAGTAAGATCACCATCATTGTCTAATCTCTCCCCTTGCCACCACCACGGTTGTAACCTCCATCACTCCTCCCACCTCCATAACCACCATTTCTCCAACCACCACCTCCATATCCACTAGCACCTCAAGATCCCCACCACCCTTTGTGATAACCACCACTACTCCTTAGCCTCCACCACAGGATGTGGGAGCCTTATTGATGGTGATGTTCCTGCAGTCAAGGTTCTGCTCATTCCTAGGCTTTAGGGTTAGTTTAGGGTTTAGGGTTTAGGGTTAGTTTAGGGTTTAGGGTTTAGGGTTTGGGTTTAGGTTGAGGTTGTAGGTTTTATTGTTTAGGATTTAGTTAGGTATTATGGTTTAGGGTTTAGGATTTAGGGTTTAGCATTATAGGTTTAGGGTTGTAGGTTTAGGGTTGTAGGTTTAGGGTTTAGGGTTGTATTTTAGGGTTGTAGCTTTAAGGTTTAGGGTTTGGGTTTAGGTTTAGGGTTTAGGTTTAATTTTTTTATAAAATTAAGTCGATAGGTTTAGGTTTATTTAGTTTATTTAGTTTATCTTTTATTTATTTAGTTTATTTTAATTTAGGTTTATTTTTATTTTCATTTAGTTTAGTTTATTTATTTTAGATTTAAGTTTTTTTTAGTTCCAAATTTAGGTTTATTTTTATTTATTTTTAGGATTTATTTTTGGGTTTATTTTTTAGGTTTAGGTTTTTATTTAGTTTTATTTTATTTTATTTTAGGTTTATTTTATTTTATTTTAGGTTTAGTTTTTATTTTATTTAGGTTTTTTATTTTTGTAGTTTAGTTTATTTTATTTATTTTATTTTAGTTTAGTTTTATTTTTATTTTATTTTCTATTAGGTTTAGGTTTAGATTTTAGTTAGGTCTTTATTTTATTTTATTTTTTATATTATTTTGGTTTAGGTTTCTTTATTTATTTTATTTTACATTTTATTTAATTTAGGTTTAGGTTTTAGCTTTTTTAGGGTTTAGGTTTAGGGTTTAGTGTTTGAGTTTAGGGTTTAGGGTTTAGGTTTGGGGTTTAGGGTTTAGGGTTTAGAGTTTAGGTTTAGGGTTTAGGGTTTAGGTTTAGGGATTTTAGGTTTAGGATTTAGGGTTTAATTTAGGGTTTAGGGTTTAGGGTTTGGGTTTTGGGTTTAGGTTTTAGGATTTAGGCCTAGGGTTCATGTTTTAGGGATTTTGGTTTTTTATAGAGATCAAATTAAGATTCAACATTTCTTCTTTTTGATTTCATCAACCAAGTAACACACCATGTTTTCTAAGACACAAGTGATGACATAGATCAAAATTAGCATGCATAGAGTAAAAAAAGCCCTAGATAACTAGAAACCATCTCTAAAGAGATAGAGTTCCATATGTAGTAGATCAGTTAGCCATTCTTTGATTTCTCAGTTCTATCGAACCACCCGACCTCTTGAGTATAGATTCTCCATATCCCCGATCTATACCTCGCCACCACCACTATAACCTACATAGTCCAGCCTCCATAGCCACCCTTTTCGACCACCACCTCAATATCCACGGCACCTCCAAATGCCCCACCCATAGCGCCTCAGCCTTGTCTCCACCTGATCTAGATTGAGCTGGTTGGCCGTCTTATTCTTATCAAGGTTCTACCTATTTTTAAAGTTTAGGTTTATGTTTAGGTTTATTAGATTTTAGGTTTATGTTTATTTTTAATTTATTTAGTTACTTTAGGTTTAGTTTTAAGGTTTAGGGTTTAGGGTTTGGGTTTAGGGTTTAGGATTTAGGGTTTTTTAGGGTTTAGTGTTTAGGGTTGTAGGTTTATAGTTTAGGGTTAGTTTTTGGGTTTATGATTTAGTGTTTTAGATTTAGGGTTTAGGGCTTTTTTAAATTAAGTAAATCGATAAGTTTAGGTTCATTTAGTTTATTTTTTATTTTATTTTTAATTTTATTTAGGTTAAGTTTTATTTTTATTTAGTTTAATTTTATATATGTTTACTTTTTTAGGTTGAGGTTTAAGTTTAAGTTTATTTTAAGTTGAGTTTTATTTTTATTTTATTTTTAGGTTTAGGTTTTATTTTTTTATTTTGAGGTTAGGTTTATGTTTTTAATATTTTTTTTAGATTTAGGTTTTAGTTTTTTTTTTTAGGTTTATGTTTAGGTTTTCTTTTTTTTAGTTTAGGTTTAGGTTTATTTTTAGTTTATTTTATTTTAATTAGTTTAGGTTTAGGTTTAAGTTTAGTTTATTTTATGTTTAGGTTTAGGTTTATTTATTTTAGTCTAGTTTATTTTAATTTAGGTTTATGTTTATTTAATTTTGTTTATATTTAGGTTTACATTTTTTCTATTTGTTTAGTGTTTAATATTTATTTTTAGGTTTTATTTTTTTAGGTTTTACTATATTTTATTTTAGGTTTATTTTATTTTTATTTTATGATTAGTTTTTATTTTAGTATGGTTTTTTATATTTAGGTTTATTTTGTTGTTTTAGTTTAGTTTAAGTTTTTCTTTATTTTATCTTAGTTTATTATTATTTTATATTCTTTTATTTTTAAGTTTAGTTTAGGTTTAAATTTTTATTTGATTTTATTTTTTAATTTTATTTGTTTAAGTTTTTTTCCTTTATTTTATTTTAGGTTTTATTTAATTTAGGTTTAGGTTTTAGGTTTGTAAGATTTAGGGTTTATGGTTTATCATTTTAGGGTTTATGGTTTAGGGTTAGGGTTTAGGGTTTAGTGTTTAGGCTTTATGGTTTATGGTTTAGGGTTAGCTTAGGGTTTAGGGTTAGTTTAGGGTTTTAGGCTTTAAGGTTTAGGGTTTTTAGGGTTTAGGGTTTAGTGTTTAGGCTTTATGATTTAGGGTTTTAGGGTTTAGGAATTTAGGTTAGGGTTAGGGTTTAGGGTTTAGGGTTTAATGTTTATGGTTAGTTTAGCATTTTAGGGTTTAGGTTTTAGGATTTAAGGGTTCATGTTTTACGATTTTGGTTTTTTTTATAGAGATCAAATAAAGATTCAACATTTCTTCTTTTGATTTCATCAAGAGTAACACACCAAAAGACACAAGTGATGACATAGATCAAAATTAGCATGCATAGAGTAAATCAAAAAGCCTAGATAACTAAAACCATCTATACTGTAAAGATAGAGTTAGCGAGATCAGATTATTCTTATTTCTCATTTTTAATTCTTATTATGGATTCACCATCATATCCCAATATACCTCAGCCACCACCAATAACTACATCCTAGTCTAGCCTCCATAGCCACCACTACTCTCATTTATATCCACCGGCACCTCCGGATTTTTTATTTTTTTTTAGCCTCCAGCTAGATCTAGGCAGTTTATTTATTAGGTTATACTACTTTTAAGTTTAGGTTTAGGTTTAGTTTTAATAGGTTTTAGGGTTTATGTTTATTTTTTAAATTATTTAGTTACTTTAAATTTATGTTTAGGGTTTAGGGCTTAGGGTTTGGGTTTAGGGTTAAGGATTTTAGGGTTTAGGATTTGGGTTTAGGGTTTAGGATTTAGGGTTTAGTGTTTAGGGTTGTAGGTTTATAGTTTATGGATAGTTTTTGGGTTTATGGTTTAGGGTTTGGTTAGGGTTTAGGCTTTTTTAAAATTAATTATAAGTTTAGGTTCATTTAGTTTATTTAGTTTATTTTTTTTAGTTTATTTTATTTTAATTTTATTTAGGTTTATTTTTTTATTTAGTTTAGGCCTTTTATATTTATTTATTTATTAGGTTTAGGTTTAAGTTTAAGTTTATTTTTTAGTTGAGTTTTATTTTTATTTTATTTTTAGGTTTAGGTTTTATTTTTTATTTTGAGGTTAGGTTTATGTTTTATAATATTATTTTAGATTAGGTTTTAGTTTTTATTTTAGGTTTATTTTTAGTTTTCTTCTTTAGTTTAGGTTTAGGTTTATTTTAGATTATTTTAATTTATTTAGTTTATGTTTAGGTTTAGGTTTAGTTTATTTTAGGTTTAGGTTTTATTTATTTTAGTTTAGTTTATTTTAATTTAGGTTTATGTTTATTTAATTTTGTTAATATTTTAGATTTACATTTTTCTTTTAGTTTGAGGGTTTAAGATTTATTTTTTAGGTTTTATTTTTAGGATTATTTTTTTTAGGTTTAGGTTTTTTTATATTTTATTTTAGGTTTATTTTATTTTTTATTTTATGTTTAGTTTTGTTTTATTTAGGTTTTTTATATTTAGGTTTATTTTGATATTTTAGTTTAGTTTAGGTTATTCTTTATTTTATCTTAATTTATTTTTTATTTTATTATTTATTTTATTTTATTTTAAGTTTAGTTTAGGTTTTATTTTATTTTATTTTATTTTTAATTTTATTTAGGTTTAATTTTTTTTCCTTTATTATTTTATTTTAGGTTTTATTTAATTTAGGTTTAGGTTTTTTTAGTTTAGGATTTAGGGTTTGTGGTTTAGGGTTTTAGGGTTTTATCGTTTAGGGTTAGGGTTAGGGTTTAGGGTTTAGTGTTTAGGCTTTATGGTTTATGGTTTAGGGTTTTAGTTTAGGTTAGTTTAGGGTTTAGCTTTAAGGTTTAGGTTTTAGGTTTAGGGTTTAGGGTTTAGCTTTATGATTTAGGGTTTTAGGTTTAGGGATTTAGGGTTTAGGTTTAGGGTTTAAGGTTTATAGTTAGTTTAGCATTTAGGGTTTAGGGTTTAGTTTAGGTTTAGGGTTAGGTTTAGGATTTTGGGTTTAGGGTATTTTAGGGTTAAGGGTTTAGGGTTTAGGGTTTTTTTTTCAAAAATAAAATAAAATTAAGTAAACCAGTAGGTTTAAGTTTATTTATTTTATTTTTTCTTTATTTCAATTTATTTTATTTTTTATTTATATTTAGGTTTATTTTTAATTTTAATTAGTTCAATTTATTTATTTTAAGTTTATTTATTTTAGTTTAGGTTTTTTATTTTAATTTATTTTTTGGGTTGAGGCTTTGGTTTATGTTTATTTTTTGTATTTAGTTTATTTTTTTTTATTTATTTTAAGGTTTAGGTTATGTTTTATTTTATTTTTTTTTTAGTTTTAGGTTTAGGTTTTATTTTAGGTTTATTTTTAGGTTTTTTTATCTTTTAGTTTAGGTTTAGGTTTATTTTAAGTTTATTTAATTTAGGGTTTAGGTTTAGTTTATTTTAGTTTTGGTTTACGTTTATTTTATTTTTATTTTTCGTTTAGTTTCTATTTTTAGTATAGGTTTTGGGTTTTATTTTTTATTTATTTTTTGGTTTAGGATTTTATTTAGTTTTTATTTTAGGTTTATTTTATTTTTATTTTATGTTTATTTTTATTTTATTTAGGTTTTTTATTTTTAGGTTTATTTTATTTTAAAATTTAATTTTAGTTTTTATTTATTTTATTTTATTTTAGTTTTTTATTTTCTATGTTATTTATTTTATTTTTTAGGTTTAGGTTTAGGTTTTAATTTAGCTTTCAATTTATTTTTTATTTTATTTTATTTAAGTTTATGTTTTCTTATTTATTTTTTTAGGTTTTATTTTGTTTAGGTTTAGGTTTTTTTTAGGTTTTAGGGTTTAGGGTTTAGGTTTAGAGTTTAGCGTTTAGGGTTTAGGGTTTGGGATTTAGTTTAGGGTTTAGTATTCTAGATTTTAGGGTTTAGGGTTTAGGGTTTGGGGCTTAGGTTTTATAGTTTAGGGTTGTAGATAGGGTTTAGGGTATATGATTTTTAGTTGTTTTATTTTTTTAATTATTTTATTTTTTTTTTAAATTATGTAAACTCAGAGGTTTATGATTATTTAGTTTATTTATTTATTTTAGTTTAATTTATTTTTTATTTTTTATATAGGTTTATTATTTTTTATTTAGCTTATTTAGGTTTATTTATTTTAGTTTATTTTTTTAGGTTTAGGTTTACTTTTTATTTTATTTTTTTTTATTTTTTATTTTTTTTAAGGTTTAGGTTTTTTTTATTTTTTAGGTTTAGGTTTAGGTTTTATTTTATTTTTAAGGTTTAGGTTTTAAGTTTTTTATTTTTAATTTTATTTTATTATTTTTTTTAGTTTAGGTTTAGGTTTATTGATAGTTCATTTTATTTTATTTGGTTTAGGTTTAGGTTTAGGTTTAGTTTATTTTAGGTTTAGGCTTAGGTTTTATTTATTTTAGTTTAGTTCATCTTAGTTTAGGATTAGGTTTATATTATTGTTATTTTAGGTTTAGGTTTTTTTTTAGTTTAGGATTAAGGTTTTATTTTTTATTTATTTGTAGGTATATTTTATGGGTTTATGTTTTTATTTAGTTTTTACTTTATTTTATTTTAGGTATTTTTATATTTTAGGTTTAGTTTTATTTTATATAAGTTTTTATTTTTTTAGTTTAGTTTAGGTTTATTTAATTATTTTAGTTTAGTTTTTATTTTTTATTTTATTATATTTTTAGGTTTAGGTTTTAGTTTATGTTTTTATTTTATTTTATTTTATTTTATTCATTTTATTTTGGTTTAGGTTTTTCTATTTATTTTATTTTTAGGTTTATTGAGTTTAGGTTTAGGATTTTAGCTTTTTAGGGTTTGTGGTTTAAGGCTTAGGTTTTATGTTTTTAATTTAGGTTTATTTTTAAGTTTTATTTCTTAGTTTAGGTTTAGGTTTGCTTTAGTTTATTTTATTTTATTTAGTTTAGGATTTAGGTTTAGTTTATTTTTGGTTTAAGTTTAGGTTTTAATTATTTTAGTTTATTATATTTTAGTTTAGGTTTAGGATTATTTTATTTGGTGTATTTTATTTATATTTTAGGTTTAGTTTTGTATTTTAGTTTGGGGTTTAGGTTAGTATTTTATTTATATTTTCTAGGTTTTATTTTTTAGGTTTATTTTTTAGGTTTAAGGTTTTATTTAGTTTTTTTTATTTTAATTTAGATTCAATTAAATTTAATTTTACATTTAGTTTTTAATTTATTTAATTTTTTATTCTTAAGTTTATTTTATATATATTTTAGTTTAGTTTATGTTTTTATTTAATTTTATTATTTTATTTTATTTAGATTTTGGTTTTTTTGTTTATTTTATTTTTAGGTTATATTTACTTTAGCTTTAGATTTTTAGGTTTTCTGTTTAGGGTTTAGGGTTTAGGGTTTATAATGTTAGGTTTTAAGGTTTACAATTTTAGGGTTTAGAGATTTGGGTTAGGGTTTAGAGTTTAGGGTTTAGGCTTTAGTGTTTAGGGTTTTGGGTTTAGGGTTTTTAGGGTTTAGGGTTTAGGGTTAGCTTAGGGTTTAGGGTTAGTTTGGGTTTAATGCTTAGGATTTGCATGGTTAAGGGTTTATGGTTTAAGGTTACTTTAGGTTTTAGGGTTTTAGGGTTTAGGATTATGGTTTAGGGTTTAGGGTTTGGGTTTAGGGTTTTTTAGTTTTAGGGTCAGGTTTAGGGTTTTGGGTTGTAGGTTAGGGTTGTAAGGTTCAAGGTTTAGGGTTAGTTTTGGGTTTAGGTTAGTTTTAGTTAGGGTTAGGTTTAGTTAGTTTTTAGTTAGTTTAGTTTAGGGTTTTAAAATTAAGTAATAAGTTTAGGTTTTAGTTTATTTTTATTTATTTTAGTTTATTCAATTTTTATTTTTCTTTATGTTTATTTTTATGTTTATTTATTTTAGTTTAGGTTTTTTATTTTAGTTTAGTTTTTAGGTTTAGGTTTAGGTTTATGTTTATTTTCTTATTTAGTTTTATTTTATTTTTTTAAGTTTAGGCTTTATTTTTTATTTTTTGGTTTAAGTTTAAGTTTTTATTTTATTTTTTAGGTTTAGGTTTTAGGTTATTATTTTAGGTTTATTTTTAGGTTTTGTTTTTTAGTTTAAGTTTAGTTTTATTTTAGATTATTTGATTTTATTTACTTTAGGGTTTAGGTTTAGTTTATTTTAGGTTTAGGTTTAGGTTTTATATATTTTAGTTTAAGTTTACATTTATCTTATTTTATTTATTTTATTTTTAATTTAGGTTTAGTTTTTATTTTTAGTTTAGGACTTTGGTTTTATTTTATATTTATTTTAGGTTTAGGTTTTATTTAGTCATTATTTTTTTATTTTATTTTATTTTTAGGTTTATATTTATGTTTAGTTTTTTTATTATATTGTTGTTTTTTATTTTATTTTATTTTTTTATTTTACTTAGGTTTACATTCTTTTATTTATTTTCTTTTTTAGGTTTTATTTAGTTTAGGTTTAGATTTTTAGGTTTTTAGGGTTTAGGGTTTAAAGTTAGGATTTAGGATTTGGATTTAGGTTTTAGGGTTTAGGGTTTAGGGTTTAGGGTTTAGGGTTTATGATTTAGGGTTTAGGTTTTAGGGTTTAGGGTTATAGATTTTAGGGTTTTGGCTTTTGGGTTTTGGGTTTAGGGTTTAGGGTTTATGGTTTAGGGTTTAAAGTTTTTTTAATTCTTTTTTTAAATTTTTAAAATTTATTTATTTATTCTAAATAAAGTTAACTCATAGGTTTAGGTTTACTTTGTTGATTTAGTTTATTTTTTATTTATTTTAGTTTACTTATTTTAATTTATGTTTATTTATATTTTTATTTAGTTTAGTTTATTTAATATAGGTTTTTTTATTTCTATTATTTTTTAGGTTTAGTTTTATTTTTTAGTTCAATTTTATTTTTTATTTTATTTTTTAGGTTTAGGTTTTATTTTTTATTTTCATGATTATATTTATGTTTTATTTTATTTTTTTAGGTTTTGGTTTTATGTTTTTATTTTAGTTTTATTTTTAGGTATTATTTTTTAGTTTAAGTTTATTTTTAGTTTATTTTATTTTATTTAGTTTATGTTTAGGTTTAAGTTTAGTTTAATTTAGTTTTAGATTTAGGTTTTATTTATTTTAGTTTAGTTTATCTTAGTTTAGGTTTAGGTTTATATTATTGTTATTTAGTTTTAGTTTTTTTTTAGTTTAGGGTTTAGGTTTTATTTTTTTATTTTTATGTTGTATTTTGAGGATTATTTTTCAGGAGTAGGTTTTTATTTAGTTTTTATTTTATTTTATTTTAGGTTTATTTTATTTTTATTTTAGGTTTTGTTTTTATTTTTTATTTTGGTTTAGTTTAGGTTTTTATTTATTTTATTTTAGTTTAGTTTTTATTTTTTTCTATTTTTTTTAAGGTTTAGGGTTTAGGTTTTAGGTTTTTATTTTAGGTTTATTTTTAGGGATAATTTTTTAGTTTAGGTTTAGGTTTACATTTAGTTTATTTTATTTTATTTAGTTTAGGATTTAGGTTTAGTTTATTTGGTTTAGATTTACTTTTAGTTTATTTTAGTTTTATTTATGTTTAGTTTATCATAGTTTAGGTTTAGGTTTATATTATTGTTATTTTAGGTTGACATTTTTTTTAGTTTAGGCTTTAGGTTTTATTTTTTGGGGTTAGGTTTTTATTTTATTTTATGTTTAGTTTTTTATTTTAGGTTTTATTTTTAGTTTATTTATGTTTTTTATTTTTTTAGTTTAGTTTAAGTTTTTATTTATTTTATTTTAGTTTAGTTATTGTTTTTCTTTTCAAGATTATGTTTTAGTTCATGTTTTTATTTTATTTTGTTTTTTTCATTTTATTTTGGTTTAGGTGTTTCATGTTTAGGTCTTAGGTTTTTATTTTTGATTTATTTTTATGTTTTATATTTTAGTTTGGGTTTAGGTTTACTTTTTGTTTATTTTATTTTTTTTTAGTTTAGGATTTAGGTTTAGTTTATTTTAGGTTTAAGTTTAGTTTTAATTATTTTAGTTTAAGTTTAGTTTTATTTTATTTTTAATCTAGGTTTAGTTTTTATTTTTAGTTTAGTGTTTGGTTTTTTTTTATTTATATATTTTTAGGTTTATTTTTTGGGTTTAGGCTTTTATTTAATTTTTTTTTTATTTTAGGTTTATTTTATTTTTTTTTTATTCTTAGGTTTATTTTTTTATTTTAGTTTAGGTTATTATTTATTTTATTTTAGTTTTATTTATTTTATTTTTCTTTTAGGTCTAGGTTTAGGTTGTAGTATAGGTTCTAATTTAATTAAATTTTTTTATTCTATTTAGATTTGATTTTTCTATTTATTTTTTTTGGGTTTATTTACTTCAAGTTTAGGTTTTAGGTTTTATCTAGGGTTTAGGGATTAGATTTAGGGTTAAAGTTTGGGGTTTAGGATTTAGGGTTTAGGGTTTCGTGATTAGGCTTTAGGGTTTAGGGTTTAGGGTTAGCTTAAGGTTTAGGATTAGTTTAGGGTTTAGGGTTTTTAGGGTTTAGGGTTTATGATTTATGGTTAATTTAAGATTTAGGGTTTTAGGGTTTAGGGTTTAAGGTTTTTTAAGATTTAGGGTCTATGGTTTAGGGTTTAGAGTTGTAGGTTTAGGGTTGTAGCTTTAGGGTTCATGGTTTAGGGTTAGTTTTAGGGTTTAGGGTTTTGATTTATGGTCTAGGGTATAGGGTTTTTTAAAAAAAATTAAGTAAGGTGGTAGGTTTAGGTTATTTTTAGTTTATTTAGTTTATTTTTTTATTTATTTATTTTTTATTTTTCTTTAGGTTTTTTATATTTATTTATTTTAGTTTAATTTTTAGGTTTAGATTTAGGTTTTTGTTTATATTTTAATTTAGTTTTATTTTTATTTTATTTTTTAGGTTTAAGTTTTATTTTTTATTTTTAGGTTTATGTTGAGGTTTATATTTCATTTTTTTAGTTTTAAGTTTTAGGTTATTATTTTAGGTTTATTTTTAGGTTTTATTTTTTAGTTTAGGTTTAGGATTATTTTTAGTTTATTTTATTTTATTTACTTTAGCGTTTAGGTTTAGGTTTAGGTTTTATTTATTTTAGTTTAGTTTATTTTTATTTAGGTTTAGATTTATTTTATTTTATTTATTTTAGGTTTAGGTTTGTTTAAGTTTAAAGTTTAGGTTTCAATATTTATTTATTTTTTTGTTTTATTTTCAGGTTTATTTTCTAAGTTTAAGTTTTTATTTTATTTTATTTTATTTTATTTTATTAATTTTATTTAGGTTTAGGTCTCTTTATTTATTTTATTTTTAGGTTTTTATTTTGTTAAGGTTTAGGTTTTTAGGTTTTTAGGTTTTAGGGTTTAGTGTTTTGGTTTAGGGTTAGGGCTCAGGGTTTTAGTGTTTGGGGTTTTAGGGTTTAAGGTTTAAGGTTAGGGTTTAGGGTTTAGGATTTAGGATTTAAGGTATATGGTTTAGGCTTTAGGGTTTAGGGTTTCTATGGTTTAGGGTTTAGGGTTTAGGGTTTGGGGTTTAGTGTTTTAGGGTTTAGTGTTTAGGGTTTTGGGTTTAGGGTTGTCTGTTTAGGGATTATGGTTTAGTGTTAGATTTAACATTTAGGGTTTAGTGTTAGGGTATTTTTATTTTTTTATTTTTAGGGTTTAGGGTTTAGGATTTAAGGTATATGGTTTATGTTTTAGGTTTAGGGTTCAGGTTTTAAGTTAAGGTTTAGAGTTTTTGATTTTTTTTAATAGAGAACAAATTTAGATTCAACATTTCTTCTTTTTGATTTCATCAATCAAGTAACCCACCAATTTCTTTAAGACACAAGTGATGACATAAATAAAAAATGAGCACGCATAGTGCAAATAAAAAACTCTAGATAACTAGGTCATCTCTTGTAAAGGCAGTTCCATAAGTGGTCGTATGTCGTTCTTATTTCTATAGTTCCCATCATCCACCACGGCCTCTCGAGTATGATCCACCATCATATCCCGATTTCCCCTCCACCACGGCATAACCTCGTCGCTCCTCCCTCTGCCCACTCCAACTCCATATCCATCTAGATCTATGCACGGTTGATAGTGATGTTCTGTCGATTCCCATTCGTAGGGTTTAGGTTTAGGTTTAGGTTTATTAGGTTTTAGGGTTTAGTTTATTTTTAAATTTATTTAGTCACTTTAGTTTAGTTTTAGTTTGGTGTTTTGTTTAGGTTTAGGGTTTAGTTTTAGGTTTAGTTTTAAGTTTAGTTTAAGTTTAGGGTTTAGGTTTAGGATTTTATGATTTAGGGTTTAGGTTTAGGGTTTAGGTTTTAGGGTTTAGGAGTTTAGGGTTTAGGTTTAGGGTTTAGGTTTAGGGTTTAGGTTTGTTTATTTAGGTTTAGGATTTAAGGTTAGGATTTAGGGTTAAAATTTAGGGTTTAGGGTTTAGGGTTTTCTTTTAAATTTTGTAGATTTAATTTATTTTATTTATTTTATTTAGTTTAGTTTATTTATTTTAGGTTTATTTTTTTAAGTTCAATTTTTTTTAAAATTAGTTTATTTTTAAGTTTAGGTTTAGGTTTATGTTTATTTTTTTAGTTTAGTTTTATTATTATTTTATTTTTTAGGTTGTGATTTTTTATTTTTAAGTTTAGGTTTAGGTTTTTTTTATTTTGTTTAGGTTTAGGTTATAAGTTTTTATTTTAGGTTTATTTTTTGGTTTTATTTTTTTTTGCTTAGGTTTAGGTTTACTTTTAATTTATTTTATTTTATTTATTTAGGATTTAGGATTAGTTTATTTTAGGTTTAGGTTTAGGTTTTATTTATTTTAGTTTAGTTTATTTTAGTTTATGTTTTGGTTTATTTTTTTTAGTTTATTTTATTTTTATTTAAGGTTTACTTTTTATTTTTAGTTTAGGTTTGGGTTTTATTTTTTATTTATTTCTAGGTTTTATGTTTAGGTTTATTTTTTAGTTTTAGGTTTTTATTTTATTTTATTTTAGGTTTATTTTATTAATATTTTTGTTCAATTTTTAATTTAGGTTGTTTATTCTTAGGTTTGTTTTATTTTTTTAGTTTAGTTTAGGTTTTTTATTTATTTCATTTTATTTTTTTAAATTTTTTTATTTTATTTTATTTTTAGGTTTTATTTAGTTTACATTTAAGTTTTTAGGTTTTTAGGGTTTAAGTTTTTAGGTTTAGGGTTTTAGTGTTTAGGGTCTTTGGGTTTAGGGTTTGGGGTTTAGGATTTAGGCTTTAAGCTTTAGGATATAGAGTTTTTAGGGTTTAGGGTTTAGAGTTTAGGTTTTAAGGCTTAGCGTTAGCTTAGGGTTTAGGGTTTAGGGTTTGGGGTTTAGGATTTAGGCTTTAGGCTTTAGGATATAGAGTTTTTAGGGTTTAGGGTTTAGGGTTTAGGTTTTAAGGCTTAGCGTTAGCTTAGGGTTTAGGGTTAGATTAGGCTTTAGGGTTTAGGGTTTAGGGATAAGGGTTAATTTAGGGTTTAAGGTTAAGGATTTTAGGGTTTAGGGTTTAGGGTTACGATTATGGTTTAGGGTTTAGGGTTTAAGGTTTATGGTTTAGGGTTTATGGTTGTAGGTTTAGGGTTGTACATTTAGGGTTTATGGTTTAGGGTTAATTTTAGAGTTTAGGGTTTAGGATTTAATGTTTAGCGTTTAGGGTTTAAGGTTTTTTTAAAAAAAATTAAGTAAACTGATAGGTTTAGCTTTATTTAGTTTATTTTATATTTTTATTTAGGTTTTTTTATTTAGTTTAATTTATTTATTTCATGTTTATTTATTATAGTTAAAATGTTATATTGTAGTTTATTTTTTAGCTTTAGGTTTATGTTTATGTTTATTTTTTAGTTTAGTTTTATTCTTATTTGATTTTTTTAGGTTTAGGTTTTATTTTTTAATTTAAGGGTTTAGGTTTTATTTTATTTTTTTTAGGTTTATGTTTTAAGTTTTGTTTAGGTTTATTTTAGGTTTTATTTTTAGTTTAGGTTTAGGTTTATTTTAGTTTAGTTTATTTTATTAAGTTTAGGTTTAGTTTAGTTTATTTTAGGTTTAGGTTTAGGTTTTATTTATTTTGTTTAGTTTATTTTAATTTAGGTTTAGATTTATTTTATTTTTTTTGTTTATTTTAGGTTTTTTTTTTAGTTTTGGGTTTGGTTTTATTATTTATTTAATTTTAGGTTTTATTTTTTAGGTTTAGTTTTTTTAGTTTTAATTTAATTTATTTTATTTTACACTTAGGTTTGATTTTATTTAGGTTTTATTTTTTTTAAGTTTATTTAATTTTTTAGTTTAGTTTAAGTTTTTAATTATTTTATTTTAGTTTAGTTTTTATTTTTTATTTTATTCTATTTTTAGGTTTAGGTTTAGTTTCAGGTTTAGTTTTAGGTTTAGGTTTTAGTTCAAGTTTTTTTTATTTAATTTTTTTATTTTATTTAGGTTTAGGTTTTTATTTATTTATTTTATTTTTAGGTTTTATTTTGTTTAGGTTTAGGTTTTTAAGTTTTTAGTGTTTAGGGTTTAGGGTTTAGGGTTTATGGTTTGGGGTTTAGGGTTTAGGGTTCAAAGTTGTTTAGGTTTAGATTTAGGGTTTAGGATTTAGGGTTTATGATTTAGGGTTTAGGTTTAGGTTTAGGGTTTAGTTTAGGGTTTAGGGTTTAGGGTTTAGGGTTTAGTCTTAGGTCTTAGGGTAGGGTTTAAGGTTTAGAGTTTAGCTGATTTAGGTTTAGGGTTTTAGGGTTTAAGGTTAAGGGTTTTAGGATTCTAGATTTGGGGTTTAGGGTTTATGGTTTAGGGTTAGTTTTAGGGTTAGGGTTTTTTTTATATATATTTTTAAAATTAAGTAAGCTGGTAGGTTTATGTATATTTAGTTTATATTTTTATTTATTATAGTTTATTTTTATATTTTTATTTAGGATTATTTTTATTTTTATTTATTTTAGTTTACTTATTTTAGATTTATTTATTTTAGTTTAGTTTTTTATTTTAGTTTGTTTTATAGGTTTAGGTTTAGGATTAGGTTTATTTTTTAATTTATTTTTATTTTTATTTTATTTTTGATGTTTAGGTTCTATTTTTCATTTTTAGGTTTAGGTTTAGGTTTAGGTTTTTATTTTATTTTTTTAGGTTTATTTTTAGGTTTTACTTTTTAGTTTAGGTTTAGGCTTATTTTAAGTTTATTTTATTTTATTTAGTTTATGTTTAAGTGTAGGTTTAGGTTTAGGTTTTATTTATTTTTGTTTACATTATTTTAGTTTAGGTTTAGGTTTATTTTATTTTGTTTACTTTTTATTTATTTTATGCTTAGTTTTTTTTAGTTTAGCATTTTGGTTTTCTTTTTTATTTATTTTTAGGTTTATTTTTTAGGATTAGGTTTTTATTTATTTTTTATTTTATTTTATTTTAGGTTTATTTTATTTTTATTTTATGTTTAGTTTTTATTTTATTTTGGTTATTTATTCTTAGGTTTATTTTATTTTTTTAATTTAGTTTAGGTTTTATTTATTTTATTTTTCTTTTAGGTTTTATTTTTTTTGGTTTAGGTTTAGTTTAGTTTTTTTATTTTATTTTATTTTTTTATTTTATTTAGGTTTAGGTTTTTCTTATTAATTTTTTTAAAGTTTTATTTAGTTTAGGTTTAGGTTTTTAAGTTTTTAAGCTTTAGGGTTTAGCTTTTAAAGTCTAGGGTTTAGGGTTTATGTTTTAGAGCTTAGGGTTTTAGGGTTTACGATTTAGAGTTAGGGGTTAGGGTTTAAGGTTTAGGGTTTAGGGTTTAGGGTTTAGAGTTTGGGGTTTGGGGTTTATGGTTTTAGGGTTAGTTAGGGTTTAGGGTTGTAGGTTTTAGGGTTTAGGGTTTAGTTAGGGTTTTAATTTTTTATTTTATATTTGTAGGGTTTAGGGTTTACATTTAGGGTTTATGGTTTAGGTTTTAGGTTTAGGGTTCATGTTTTAGTTTAGGGTGTAGGGTTTTTGGTTTTTTTTATAGAGAATAAGTTTAGATTCAACATTTGTTCTTTTCAATTTCATCAACCAAGTAACACACCAAGTTCTCTAAGGCACAAGCGACGACATAGATAAAACAGCGCATAAAGCAAATAAAACCTAGATAACTAATTGTCTCTTGTAAAACCAGTTCCATAAGCGGCGATTGGATTAGCCATTCTTCAATTTCTCAGTTCCCATGAGCCACGACCTCTCAGTAGCGGATCCACCATCATATCCTCGATCTCTCCCTCCACCACCACAATGGTTGTAACCTTAGTAGCTCGTCCCTCCTCCATAATCACCACTACTCCAACCACCACCTCAATATCCATCAGCATCTCCAGATCCCCCACCACCAATATGATAACTGTCGCCTCCGCCTTCACCTCCACCGCCAGATCTAAATTGAACTTGGTTGACGGTGATGTTCCTGTCGTCAATGTTCTTCCCATTCTTAGGGTTTTGGTTTAGGTTTATTTTTTAATTTATTTAGTTAATTTAGGTTTAGGTTTAGGGTTTGGGGTTTTGGGGTTTAGGTTATTTTTTTAAAGTCAAATGATTTCATAACAAACAAGAAATTACCAAATCAAACAAGACATTATCCTCACAGCAACTAATAAATAAGATAAAATAAAATGCAATTCAAAATTCACAAAAATAGTATTTCATAAAATAATTTAACTCAGAGACAATAAAATTTTATTTGATAGAAGGCCAACAAAGCTTAATTGAACAAGCTGAATCCCATATCATCATCATTCCTCATAGCTCTTCCTTCTTCTCTCCCACTTCTGCGGAGGCGGCGAGGAGTAGAAGCATTAGGCACAACAGCCACAACAAATTTATTAGGATCTTTCAAATACTCCTTAACCTTCTTGGCCTGTGAATATGTGTAATCAGTGGCAATCGTGATGGCGAGGACATTCTTGTAAGCATTGATGAACATGTGGGGCCTTTGCACAAGGTGGGATAAGAGGGGTCTAGTTAGAGAGAAGTGATCATTGAAAAGCCTACCAAAAACTTCTCGATGAGATCATGTTTAGTGAGGTCAAGTACACAAATTGGCCGACAAGGCCATAAGAGAATGGCCTAATCCTCAGCTTAGCGAGGAGTGCAGCCTCTAAGTATCCCACCTTATCACCTTTTTTAATTACCTTAATCGGGGTGATAAATTCAACAATACCCTTATTGATCTTAGTTAGAATGTTGAGAACCTAGAAGAAAGAAGTCTGTGAAGGATCCAGACCGGTGTTGCCTGGAGGAACCACAACAGTAATAGGTGCAACAAGACCAACACAGGCAGGAGCACCAACTTTGTATTTCACAACCTTTCATAAAAATTAGCACAACCGGGGTTTAGGGCATAGGTTTAGGGTTTAAGGTTTCGAGTTCAGGGTTTAGGGTTTTTTAGGCATTAGGGTTTAAGGTTTTTAGGCTTTAGGGTTTAGGTTTTAGGGTTTAGGATTGTAGGTTTAGTGTTGTAGGTTTATGGTTTAAGGTTTAGGTTCAGTTTTAGGGTTTAGGTTTATCATTTAGGGTTTAGGATTTAGGGGTTTAGAGTTTTTTTAAAAAAAAATTAAGTAAATCGATAAGTTTAGGTTTATTTAGTTTATTTATTATTTCTTCTAGTTTGTTTTATTTTTTATTTCAATTTATGTTTATTTTTTATTTTTATTTATTTTAGTTTATTTATTTTAAATTTCTTTATTTTTAGGTTTTTTTTTATTTTTGTTTATTTTTTTTAGGTTTAGGTTTTGGGTTTACTTTTTATTTGAGTTTTATTTTTATTTTATTTTTTAGGTTTAGGTTTTATTTTTTATGTTTATGTTTAGGTTTAGCTTTATATTTTATTTTTTAGGTTTAGGTTTTAGGTTTATTTTTAGACTTTATTTTTTAGTTTAAGTTTTGGTTTATTTTAGGTTTATTTTCTTTTATTTAGTTTAGGTTTAGGTCTATGTTTAGTTTATTTAAGGTTTAGATCTAGGTTTTATTTAATTTAGTTTACTTTATTTAAGTTTAAGTTTAGGTTTATTTTATTTTGTTTATTTTATTTTTATTTTAGGTTTAGTTTTTTTTTAGTTCTAGGTTTAGGTTTTATTTATTATTTATTTTTAGATTTATTTTTTAGGTTTAGGTTTTTATTTTATTTTATTTTCAATTTATTTTATTTTTATTTTACATTTAGTTTTATTTTATTTATGTTTTTTTAGGTTTATTTTATTTTTTAATTTAGTTTTGGTTCATATTTATTTTATTTTAGTTTATTTTTATTTTTTATATTATTTTATTTTTAGGTTTTGGTTTAGGTTTTATCTTAAGTTTTATTTTATTTTATTATTTTATTTTATTTATGTTTAGGTTTTTTAATTTATTTTATTTTTAGGTTTTATTTAGTTTAGGTTTAGGTTTTTTAGGTTTTTAGGGTTTAGGGTTTAGGGTTTTGGTTTTGGGTTTAGGGTTTAGGGTTTAGCATTTTATGGTTTAGGGTTTTAGGGTTTTGGGTTTAGGGTTTAGGGTTTAGGGTTTAGTGTTTAGGCTTTAAGGTTTAGGGTTTAAGGTTTAGGATTTAGGGTTTAGTGTTTTTTTTAACTAAAAGGAATTTATTGCTCAAAAATAGCTACAAGAAGACCATATTAGAGACTAAACTCAAGAAGAAAGAAACTACTGAAATGAGCTACAAGAAAATCCTAAGAGTTTAGTCCTAAACTAATACATCAAAAGCAATAAAGAAAAATAAAGATAAAACTAAAAAAGCAAAGGTAGGGGAAGAATCCAGACTCCAAAAGAACCTCGAAAGAGATGAAGATCCATAAGAAATGGAAACACAACACATCGAAGACAACTCTAGCCATCTAAAAAAAGAGACCATTAGTAAGACTCTATAGCTCCTCCAAGAAGAAAAAAGACCAACTAAAAAAAGAATCTCGGAAGGAGATCAAAATAGAAGAAAAAACTCAAAACTCAGATATGAGAAAACAAGGATAGTCATAATAATGGGGGCATCAAATCCTAAGTGTATCCACATTCAAAGAAGGGTTACAAATAGGTAGAGTCACCAGCCACAAAAATATCAAGGAAAAAACATCATATCATTATAGCCATCCCAGCTAAAGAAAAATGCAAACCTATCATAATAGCCACCCATCTAAACAAAAAGTGAAGCTAAGGAAACAAAAAGGGAGAGGAGACCAATAGATAAAATTAACATAAGGTAATCCCAAGAAAACTAAATATGAACACCTCTTTAAAAAGAAGGAGAAAAGAAGCTCATAGCCCAAAAAAAAAGAGCCCTCAAAGACGAAGCCAACAAAGCCCACAACAACACCAATCCAATGCCACAAAGGCACCAACAACAGAGCCCACAACAACACAATCCAAGGCACCAACCAGGAAGGAAATCCAATGAGCACCACACAGAGCACCCAAGAAAAATGGCCCAGGAAAGAGCAAGTGAACCAAACCAACCAACAAAAAAAGAAGAAGGCTAGCAATAGCTAAAATAAATAGCTAGAGAACAACTAATGGACAAACCACATGCCAAGGAAAAAAACCCAACCTACCAAAACAAAGAAAAAAGCACAACCAAAGAAATGCAAACAATAGAACAAAAACAACCAACCAGTCAAGGACCAAAAAAAAAAAACACATAGGAAGCCGAAAATCAAACCAAAAGGAAAAATTAAGAATACTCTAAGAAAACACACAACAAAAACCAATGAGAAAAAAACAAGTCAAAAGCAAAACCTCCCAAATATGAGATTATTTCTAGAAGCTTTAAAATAAGTAACCCTCGACAAGTGAGGAGGGGCATAAATCTGAACACTTTTTTCTTCTTTTTCTTCTTATAAATAGTTTTATACCATGCCCTTTCTCCAAAATATCCATCAAAATGAATCAGTGTTTTATAAAAGGCATGGGGATCACATAAGCTATCAATTTCAAATAAGAGCATTTTAGAATCATCCACATTAGACAAAGGAAAATCAAAAATAGTATGCATTTCAAAATTAGAAGTTAAAGAAGGAGCAAAATAGCTTTATTAAGAAGACAATTATCAATATTTTACCTTCCAACAAAATCTAAAGAGTATCCTCCTATCTTCATTCATAAAATAA
>JAKCPB010002170.1:0-41646 GCA_021442155.1 Cymbidium sinense | reverse complement strand
TTTTTTGATTATATGGCTTCTACTTCTTCTAAGTAACTTCTAACCGATTAGAGAAATAATAATTTAATCAAGAACTAAAATGGCGTGTTCCCCTTGAATGAAGAAGACCTAAATAGATGGTCTCTCCCAAAATTGATAAAACTATCATTTATCAATTTGGAACTTTGATTTTAAGGAAAAATCTGAAAATTGTAGAACAAACCATTACTGTAGATCAAATGGACAAACCATTTATCTACTAACGTTTGAAGATCTGCATAAATATATGCAAGACTTTAAATATATTCATATAGGGATGATACAGATAGCATTCAAACCTTTAACCCTTAAAGGTCTAAATGCTTCTATTTTAGCAAGCCTAAGAGATGGCAGATGCCTTCACTGGGCTCAATCCCTAATGAGTGTTGTAGAGACTAGCCTCTATATCAAGATAGTTTATTTCAACACCTTTCCCAATCTAAGTTTATCTCTTTCGATATAAATCTTTTGAAGCTTTAAAATTACATTTACTTTTATGGTTATGATTTTCCTTAAAACTATTGCTTTAATTTTCAGAATTCATTTTTGAGTTTTAAATACTCTAAATCCTAGAGTTTGGAAAGCTATTCAACCAGCCGAACGAACTACTCTGATTGAAACAAATCTATTAGCATCCCATATTGCTACTAATGAAAGTGATTAATGAGGTGGTATTTCCAAATCATGGACCATACCATCGCGGTCACTCCAAGACCTTCCATTAATCAAGATATAGATCGATAATTCAAATTGATGTTGAAGTCGATTCAACCCTCGATCCATCACACTTCCTAGGGTTTCTATCCCTTCAAACCTCGAGAAGTCTAGATCGATGGATGGTTCACACTCAACCATCGAGGCCCTTCTCAAAAAAATCATATCTATCATCCAGTGAGAGAAAATCAATCTCCCACTCCATCTGAAATGAACTTTAGTCTTAATGAGCTACAAACTAGGTTCTAAGACTAGGGAAGTGGTACTAAAAGAGTATCACCAATCTAAGTATGACAACTTCCATACTTGGTATAGAAGTTTTACTTCTATAGAACAACATTTCGAGATATCAGAGCTATATTTCAAAAAAATGAGAGAAAGAAATAGTCAAGCAAAAGCAACTATTCCTTTTATGGTTTTGATTACTATGCTCAATCCGCTCAAGTTGCTATTTTGACTACCAAAAAATGGCAAACTGAGCAAGGAAAAATTATTGAAGCATCTTATCCTCCATCAGTTGCAAAAATGGTGGATGATAAACCTTTAGAATTAGCGGCCTTCAAAAAAATAAGTTCTGATCCACAAATTCTAAAGGAATTTATTACTATAATTAAACAACTTAATTATAGTAACAGTATACTTCAAATTATTGTTGAACATCTTTTTAGCTTAGAATCTAAAATTGATCAGGTGCTTAAACAAAAAGGTCCCAAAACTAGTAGAGCTTCAGAAAAAGCCCCTACCAGTTCAAATTCTATTATTAGACCTTTTATTCAGCCACCTCCTAAACTTTCTCTTAAGTTTGGACCTTCTTCTGAAGACATTCAGAATTTGATTCTAAATTTAAAAAAGTAGGATATCGCTCTGAAGAAGATTCAAATGAATCCTCAGCTGAATCTGATAATCAAACCAATATCGATGAAATTCATGCCCTTTTCAAGAACTTCAAGATCCACATCCTCCTCTCAAGATATCCAAAGATTTCTTATCCAAGAAAAATTTGGAAAATACTATTACAAAACCTACTCCTCGATTTATTATTGAGGGATACCCATTTTGTGGAAATTCTATGATGGAAGTTCTCTATGAATGGAATATCGATGGATTTGAACATCACATCACATACCTTCATCATGCTTATGTTTTCCACGCTTTCAATCGATATCAAGCAAAACCACATTGCTCGAGCCATTATTTGTTTTCGAACTCTAAAGGTTGGTGGGATAATTTTCTCTGTTCAAAAAAAGACCTTCTTAGTGAAATCGATTTGAACACTAAGAATCTTCCAAAAGAACAAAGAAACACCAAATGAAAATGCGTCTATAATCTTATTCAAATGATTTAGATCACTTGGATCCATTGGAGATGAAAAAAAATAAGATCCTTACTCCAAAAAATTAAGATGTCCATCCTTAACCCATTTTGATGGTACAAGGATATATTTCTAGCGCGCCATGACACTTTATGATGCCATAGCCTTCATTGGAAGCAAAAATTCATTGAAGGCCTTCCCAATATTTTTGAAAAGGTTTTTCTTTCTACGATGGAACCATCCCATATGAAACTCTTACATATGGAAACCTTATTTCTGCATGTATTAAAACCGATTAAATTTATCTCGATCTTAAATTAAAAGATCAAATGAAAAGAGAACGTACTTTGAAAATAGCTTGGCAAAAACAATTCAAGCGTGATCCTCGTATGTCTTATCTTCCAAAATAGGGAAAAAAGACTATTTTTCCTAAACAAAAAAATCACGTCATAAAAATATGACAAATTCATGCACAACACAAGCACTCATCCTCTAATTCTAAAACCAAAGAGACAAGAGAAATAAAATGTTACAAATGTCGCATGGTCATTACACAGATGATGCCAAGAAGAAGTTAAATGAACTTCAGATTGACGAAGGGTTAAAACAAACCCTGATGAAAATTCTACTTACATCCTCTGATTCTGAAATAGAATCAGAAGATGAAGAAGAACATATTTCATCTTCATCCTCATCAGATTCTGATAAATTTGATAAATCTAACTGTTGCAAGTCCTGTCAACAGAAAGATTATTATAAAAATATAATAAATATGATAGGTCTATATACGCTCACCCATGAGCAAAAGGACCAATTAATTAAACTTTTAGCACAAGTTGAAGATGATTCAACTCGATAAAATTATAGATCTTAATGATAAGAAGAAAGATAAATTAGAAAATTTAATTACAAGCCTCTATACTCCTTATCAAGTATTTAAGAAAAAATCAAAGTTCATCATCTTCTAATTGCTTCTTTGAGGCTAAAACTGAATTAAAGAAACTAAAATTAGAAGTTCAACAAATTAAAGTCGAAGAGCAAATGAATGGTCCCAATGGATCTTGAAATTAATCAAGATACCAATTCATTTGAAAATAAATTATTCTAATCAACTGTTTCTTACAAAAATATAAAAGGCAATATACCAAAATGGAATATTTTCATTAAATTAATTATAAATAAAGAATTTATTTTACCAAATTTAATTTCAAGTTGATAGTGGAGAGATTTAAATTGCATACAAGAAGGAATACCTTCTAAATATTTTGAAAAAAATAAGCCAATGGTTAAAGAAAATACTATGAATCTTTACAAATTATAAAATTATCATCTATACCTTGTGTCAAGATGAATTTGTATTCAAATTTTTATTTTAAATTTCAAAAATTTGACACAAATTATTTTGGAAATCCTTTTCTTAAATAATTTATCAATAGAATTGATGAATTCAAATATTTTCTTTGATAAAGAAATCACATTCGTTTTATCACCAAAAAGAAATTATCATAAATGAAATGAATAGTTTAATAATAAGTCACAGCATATAAATTATTTACAAGAAGAAATTGCTAGTTTAATTATTAAACAACAAATTTCTTCCCAAAATTAAAAGCAAAAAATATTTTCCAAATTTGATTTAAAATCGATATTGATCCAGAAAAAAGAATCGATCTTATAAAATAGCATTTGCCCTTTGGACATTAGAATGGAACGTAATGCCTTTGGTTTAAAAAATGCACCTTCTAAATTTGATATCATGAATAATATATTTAAAGATTATTTTAAATATATTTTAGTCTATATTGATGATATTCTTGTGTTCTCAAATACTATTGATGAACACTTCAACCATCTAAAAATATTTAAATGGTTAATTTTAAAAAATGGGTTAGTTATTTCAGAGCCAAAAATCAAATTATTTCAAATTAAATAAGATTTTAGGCCATAATATATCCAATGCTTCTATTATACCAATTGAATTTGCTAACAATTTGATATCATTTTAGATAAAACCAACTACAATGGTTCTTAGCTCTCAATTATGTAGCGATTTTATCAAAATCTTGCCAAAGATGCCACTTTGATTAAAAAAGAATCCCCACCATGGTCGATACTCATACCATGAAAATTAAAGAAAGGGTTCAAAACCTTGTCTTAATCTTAAACTAGTTTCAAAATTGTTGAAACTGATGCCTCTGATAAGGGCTATGGAGGTATCTTAAAGCAGCGAAAGAATTCTAAAGAAGAATTAGTTTGCTTATTTGAAATGGAATCCTACTCAACAAAAGTATTCCATTATCAAAAAAGAAATGCTTTCTATTAAGTGCATCTCAAAGTTTCAAGATGACTTACTAAATCAATATTTTCTTCAATTGATTGTCAAATACATTGAAAAGATTAAAAATTTAGTTTCAAAACAAATTTTTGATCACAATCGTAGCCATGATATTAAATTCATTAAAGGTAATGAAAATTCTCTTCCGATTTTCTAACCGGAATTCTTGGACGATCGGGGTGGATCACCCATGGAAGAATGACCACCTAGAGGAAGTCCTTTCGGAGGTCATGGCGCACTAATGGCAAAGATCCGGCCAATTCAACAATTGGCATGATCGATTTGAAAACTTATCTTTATGGTACTTCCTCTTCAACAACGGTTGAAAAGGGTGAACCCTCTAAAAAAAGTCGCAACACCATCCCTAAAAGATGTCGTACAAGAACCTTTATTTCTCTAAAGAAATAAAATAAAATATTATTGAAATTAATCCTCTTCAATAAATAACTGCCTTATTTGAAAGATATTTGGGAAACAATCCTTTCCCATTTGAATCTAATCTCTCAAGAGAAAATTATGAAAAATCTTAATACAATTAAAGTGTTGAGATTAATCATGTTCATGATGAGACCATACAATTTTGTATAGAAATGCATTATACAAAAGATCTTTCATCAAAGTGAATGGGGTTTAACTCCATTCTAAGAGAAAATGTATTTTATCCTCCACTAATTTATAATACAAAATTGGCATAAATTATTGGTGTTATGTGCAAGTATGATGAAACCCTTCTAAAACAAAAAAAGGCATTCATGGATGTTCATACAAAGATATTATCAACAAAGAACTTCAGATGGTTCTTTGATGGTGGAACTATTTTAGAAATTAAAATATTCTTCCATCCAATCAAAGAGGTCTTAAATGAATGGATGGACCCCCAAAAAGGGCTATTAATCAAAAAATGATTCAAGGACAAAAATCTTGCTCATTTGCCAAAATGGATTTGGAGTCGAACGTTATACTTAAAGGACCCTTCAATGAGTCCTTCAAAGACAATTTTATTAAAATGGTGGAATTCAATCAACGTTGAGATAAGCAAATTAAAGCCATTAAAGCTATTCTCAACTAAAGATCCTCAAAACTAAGATTTTGAGCTATCGATTGATAAGGTACTAAGCATCAAAAGTTACCTCATGAGAATGAAATAAACATAAGGAATGTCTGGAAGATTTACAAGAATCAACTAAGGTGTTTAATCACCTATCTATATCTGATGTGGCGACTCTTCTAATGTGGAATCCACCGAGAAACTTAATGGATTAGCTTAAAAAAATTATTGCTTCCACTTTGCCTTTACAAAGAAAAAAAAGCAATTATTTATCTCCACCAGGAATCCACTTTACAACATAAAGTGGTCCCACCAAAATGAAATAATTGCTACTTTCCAAAAGTAGCCATCTTATAATATTATGTACCTTTGCTTATTTCTAAGAAAGTATCTCTTTATTTAATAATACTTTGCTAAGTTTTATTTATATGCTTAGCTTCTAAGCAAAGTTTCTCCTTTCCACTATATAAGAGGCTATGTCTTTGTATGGCTTTCCCTTCTCTTCTTCTTTCTATATTCTCCTCTTGTACTCTCCAATTCTTCTCATGCATCACATCGTGGGTTCTTTTGCTTTAATAAATATTTTATATATCTAAAAATTTATCATGATGTTTTAGAATCTAGATCAGTAAAACCTCTGGGAGTGACAAAGATAATTTTGGCATTATCATGTTATATTTTGTTGATTTTACCAGCTTTGATGATCCAACACTGTTCATTCCTTCCATGTTTTTATCCCATCTTCGAAATGGCCATAAATCTATTGTGGATGCTTAAAAAAGTTATAAGTCCTATTTTTGTTGATCTGGGATAATTAGTTTATTTATAGTTTGTTTTATCCTTATGTGTGATTTGTTTCAAACTCGCATCATCTTCCTCTCTCCCTTTCTCCCCTTTTGATTATATGGCTACTTCTTGGTAACTTAATCTAACGAGGAGAAATAATTAATCAAGAACTCAAAATGGAGTTCCCCAAATGAAGAAGACCTAAATAGATGGTCTCTCCCAAAATTGATAAAACTATCATTTATCAATTTGAAACTTTGATTTTAAGAAAATCTTATAAAATATAGAACAAACCATTATAGATCAAATGGACAAACCATTTATCTACTAACATTTGAAGATCCGTATAAATATATGCAAGACTTTAAATATATTCATATGATAAGAAGCATTCAAACCTTTAACCCTTAAAGGTCTAAATGCTTCTATTTAAAGCTAAGAGATGGTGATGCCTTCATCTGCTAATCTAATGAGTGTTGTAGACTAATATCAGCTTTATTTCAACACCCTTCCCAATCTGAGTTTATATCTTTCTGATATAAATCTTTTTGAAGCTTTAAAATTATATTTACAGCTTTATGGTTATGATTTTCTCCCAGGTTTTGAAACTATTGCTTTAATTTTCAAAATTCATTCTTGAGTTTTAAATACTAAATGAGTCTAAAGCTCAATTAATGAACTACTGATTGAAACAAATCAAGATCCCATATACAATGAGTGATTAAATGGAATGAGGTATAAAATCATGGACCATACCATTTCAACTCCAAGACCTTCCAAGAATGATGAATGAAATTCAATGGTGATGTTGAAGTCGATTCAACCCTCATCACCATCACACTTCCTGGGTTTCATCCCTAAACCTCGTGAGAAGTCAGACGATGGTTCCACACTCAAACCATCTGAGGCCCTTCCTAAAAAAATCATATATATCATCCTGAGAAAATCAATCTCCCACTTCCGAAATGAACTTTAGTCTTAATGAGCCAAATGTTCTAAGACTAGAAGTGGTAAAAAAGTATCACCAATCTAAGAACAAATTTCATTTACTTGGTATAGAAGTTTTACTTAGAACAATATTTTTGATATCAAAGCTATATTTAAAAAATGAGAGAAAAAATAGTCAAGCAAAAGCAACTATTCCTTTCGCATATTTTTTTGAGTTTATATCAATCGCTCTGTTATTTTGACTAAAAAAATGGCAAAGCAAGGAAAAATTATTGAAGCATCTTATCCTCCATCGCAAAAAATGGTGGATGATAAACCTAATTAGCCTCAAAAATAAGTTCGATCCACAAATTCTAAAGGAATTTATTACTATAAAAAACTTAATTATAGTAAGATATTCAATTACTAAATATCTTAGCTTAGAATCTAAAATTGATCAAAACAAAGGTAAACTAGTAAAGCCAAAAAAAAGCCCCTACTAAATTCTATTATTAGACCTTTACCACCTCTAAACTTTCTCTAAGTTTGGACCTTCAAGACATTCGAAATTTGATTCTAAATTTAAGAAGTATGTCGAGCTCTTGAAATCATTAAGAGAAGATTCAAATGAATCTCAAATAATAATCAAACCAATATCGTGAAATTCATGCCTTTTCATGAACTTCAAGATCCACATCCTCCTCTATATCTGAAGATTTCTTATCCAAGAAAAATTGGAAAAACACTATTATAAAAAACCTCCTCTCCGATTTATTATTCAAGAGATAGTGAAATTCTATGATGGAAGTTCTCTTTATGAATGGAATATGATTTTTTAACATAAAATTCCACACTCTTCATCGATGCTTATGTTTATCCTATTCAATCCAGATATCAGAAGAAAACCCCACATTGTTGCGAGCCATTGTTTTTCCGGAACTCAAGGGTTGGTGGGATAATTTTCTATTCAACAAAAAGAAGACCTTCTATAAAATCGATTGAATTTAAGAATCTTCAAAGAAAAGAACACCAATAAAAATGCGGTCTATAATCTTATTCAAATGATTGTAGATCACTTTGCTAGATCCATTGGAGGTCAAGGAAAAAAAACAAGATCCTTACTCCAAAAATTGAGATGTCCATCCTTAACCCATTTTTGATGGTACAAGGATATATTTCTAGCACGCTTCATGACACTTTATGATATAGCCTTTGGAAGCAAAATTCATCAAGGCCTTCCAATCTTTGAAAAGGTTAAGGTTTCTCACGATGGAACCATCCCATATGAAACTCTTACATATGGAAACCTTATTTCTTCATGCATTAAATGGTGAATCGATCTTAAATTAAAAGATCAAATGAAAAGAGAGCGTACTTGACAAAAATAGCTTTGAATTCAAATAATGTGATGTGTACATCCTTATCTTCCAAAAAAAAGGGAAAAAAAGACTTTTTTCCAAAATGAAAAAACATGTCATAAAATATGACAAATTCACACAAAACAAGCACTCTCGCCCCTGGTTAAACAAAGAGACAAGAGAAATAAAATGTTACAAATGTCGTGCCATTACAAAGATGATCAAGAAGAAGAAGTTAAATGAACTGATTGAAGGGGTTAAAACAAACCGATGAAAATTCTACTTATCCTCCGATTCTAAATAGAATCAAGATGAAGAAGAACATATTTATCTTCATCTCATGATTAAATCTAAAAAATCTAATGTGCAAGTAAAAAGATTATTATAAAATATATAATAACTATATATGTGTATTCTCACCGAGCAAAAGACCAATTAATTAAACTTTAGCAAGTTGAAGATGATTCATGATAAAATTATTGATCTTCTAATGATAAAAAAGAAAGATAAATTAGAAAATTTAATTACAAGCCTCCTATATACTTTATTCAAAAGTATTTAAGAAAATCTAAGTAAGTTCATCTTATAATTCAACTTCTTTAAGCTAAAATAATTAAAGAAACAAAAATTAAAAGTTATTAAAGAAGCAAAAGCAAATGAATGGTGCTAATGATCTTGAAATAGAAGACCAATTCATTTAAAACATAATTCTAATCAAGAACTTTCTTACAAAATATTCAAAAGAAATACCTATATTTCATTAAATTAATTATAAATAAAGAATTTATTTTACCAAATTTAATTTTTTGATAGTGAGAGATTTAAATTGATAAGGAATAATTCTAAATATTTTGAAAAATAGTGTTAAAGAAAGAATCTTTACAATTATATAAATTATCATCGATGTGTCAAGATGATGTTTGTATTCAATACCTTTTATTTAGTCAATTTACACAACACATTATTTTGAACTCATTTTCTTCTTAAAATAATCCTATCACTAAAATGATAAAGAATTGTGTTTTCTTTGGGATATCCATTTTATCACCAATCTAAAGAATTATCATAAATGAAATGAATAAGCTTAATAATAAGTCATGCATATAAATTATTTACAAGAAGAAATTGTTAGTTTAACTTTTTAAAAAAATTTCTTCCCAAAATTAAAAGAAAAAAATTCAAAATTGCCACCAAAATTGGAAGTTTTATGACAATCCAATTCTAAAGAAAGACTCATCAAGTGGATCTCATGATATTTCAATGAATGAGACATTCTAAAGGCTCATCCTTTATGAACGAAGCACTACCTTGTTTTTTATGCAAAGAAGAATTATTGATTTATTAAAGAAAGAAATAATTAATCTTACTTAGATATTTGTATTAAGAAAAGAAGAAGACCACTTGTAATTAATTAGCATTAAAAAGTTTTAAAATGGATTTATCCAATTCCTAAAAAGGGATTTATTAAATAGATTGTATAGCAAAATATTTTCCAAATTTGATTTAAAATCGATATTGAGATAGATAAGGAATCGCTATAAAAACAAGATTATCCCTTTGACATTACAATGGAACGTAATGCCCTTTGGTTTTAAAAAAATGCACTAAATTTAACATCAAATAATATATTTAAAGATTATTTTAAATATATTATTCTATTGATGATGTTCTGTGTTCTCAAATAATATTGATTTAATACTTCAACCATCTAAAATATTTAAATGGTTAATTTTAAAAAATGGTTAGTTTGAGCTAAAATCAAATTATTTCAAACTAAAATAAGATTTTAGGATAATATATCAATGCTTCTATTATACCAAATAATGAAATATTGAATTCTAACAATTTATATCATTTTGATAAAAAAATATACAATTCTGATTCTCAATTATGTAAATATTTATCAAAATCTTGCCAAAGATGCAATTTGACAGATTAAAAGAATCACCATGGTGACACTCATACCATATGAAGAAAATTAAAGAAAGAGTTCAAAACCTTCTGTCTTAATCATGAAATAATTTCAAAATCAAGAATTGATGTGATAAGATATGAGGTATCTTAAAGCAAAGATTCTAAAGAAGAATTAGTTGATTTTTGGTAAATGGAATCCTACTCAACAAAAGTATCCATTATCAAAAAAGAAATGCTTCTTATTGTGCATCCCAAAGTTTCAAGATGACTTACTAAATCAATATTTTCTTCAAATATATCAAAATATATTAAGTGATGTTAAAAATTTAGTTTTAAAACAAATTTTGCAATGTAATCATCTCTTGTTTGATAGACATAATTCATTAAAGGCAAAAAATTCTCTTGATTTTAATCTGAATTCTTTAATATCGTGGATCAATTTAAATGAAGAAATGACCATAACAGAAAGTCCTTCTTATGTGGAGGTATTCACTAATTGATTAAATATAATTGGTTTGACATTTGAAAACTTATCTTTATGGTACTTCCTTCTTCAACTATGGTTTAAAAAGGGTGAATTCAAAAAAAGTTGCAACACCATCTAAAATATATCATTGCAAAAACATTTATTTCTAAAGAAATAAAATAGAATATTATTGAAATTAATCTCATTATTCAATAAATATCCATTATTTTAAAGATATTTAAACAATCCTTATTTGAATTAATCTCTCAAGAGAAAAAATATGAAAAATTTTTAATATAATTAAAGTGTGAGATTAATCATGTTTGTGATGACTATACAATTTTGTAGGCAAATGCTTATACAAAAGATCTTTCATCAAAGTGAATGGGGTCTAACTCATTCAAGAGAAAAATGTTTTTATCCTCCACTAATTTATATTTTGGCATAAATTAGGTGTTATGTGAAGCTATGATGAAATCCTCTTCCTTCTCAAGACAAAATAAGATTCAATGTATAATGAACAAAGATATTTTCAACAAAGAACTTCCAAAGATGGTTCTTCTTAAACTATTTTAATTAAATATTCTTCCCAATCAAAAGATCAATGAATCGGATGAATGCCCAAAATGATGGAAATCCAAAAAATGATGGACAAAAATCTTGCTCATTTCTTCATAGCCAAATCCCATGGATTGAGATGGAACATTATTCTAAAAGATTCAATTAGTCCTTCAAAGAAGTTTTTATTAAAATGGTGGAATTCAATCAACATTGAGGAAAGCCAAACAAATTAAAGCTATTATTAAAGCTTATTTTAATAACGATCCTCAAAAACTAGGATTTTCAAGTATCGGTTTAGGTACTAAAGCATCAAAAGATGTTACCCCATGAGAATGAAATCCAACATAAGGAATGTTCGAAGATTTATGTGAATCAACTCGCCAAGGTGTTTAATCACTATCTATCTACATGATTTTTTGACAAATGAGAATCCAAAAGATGATTAAATTTTCATACTTTAAAAATTACTTGCCTTTTTATACAAAGGAAAATCATTATCTCCACAAAAAATTACTTTAAAATGTATAAAGTGACCAAATGAAATAATTGATTTTTCCAAAAGTAGATTATATAATTTTATTTTAAGCAGTATCTCTTATTTAATAAGCTTTTCTACATAAAAGTTTATTTATTTATATTTGTTTAGCTTGCTTTCCTTTTATTCTATATGGAGATGACTTATTTTCTGATATTCTTTTTGTTTTAATAAATAAGTATTTTAGAATCTTATTAAATGACTTAATTCGATCACTAGGAGAAGGATGTTAGATTTTCCCATTTAATTTGGATGATAAATGTGTCATTTTGGGCTTTATATCTTTGTCATCCATAAATCCTTATGGATGCTTGAAAGGGTTATAAGTCCTATTTTTAAGTATAATTTCAGGTTTATACTTGTTGTTTTATTATGTGGTGATTTCAAATTTTATCATCTTCCTCTCTCTTTCTCCTTTTTTTTGATTATATGGCTTCTACTTCTCAAAGTAATTCTCATCTAATTATTAGAGAAATAATAATTTAATCAAGAACTCAAATGATTTCAATGAAGAAATAAAGATGTTCAACCAATAATGAACTTTGAAAACAAATAAAGATCCCATATTCTCTATGATTAAATGGAATGATGTATTTAAAATCATGGATCATACCATCTATGTATCAAGACCTTCCATTAATTAAAGATATTAGATAATTCAAATCATGATTATGTTGAATATTCAATCGAATTATCACACTTCCTTTCATTTTAAATCTGGAAGTCTGATCGGATGGTTTCCACATAACCATCCGACTTCTTAAACAAAAATCATATCTATCATTAGAGAGAAAATCATTCCCACTCCATCTCAAAATGAACTTAAATGAGCTAAATTTCTAAGACTAGAGTACTAAAAAGAGTTCACCAAAGTACAATAACTTCATACTTGGTATAAGTTTTACTTCTCAAACAATATTTTGAGATATCGAGCTATATTTCAAAAAAAATGAGAGAAGAAATAGTCAAGCAAAGCAACTATTTTATTGGTTTTGAGATTATGCTCAATCGTTGCTATTTTGACTACCAAAAAAATGGAAAACTGAGCAAGGATAAATTATTGAAGCATCTTATCCTCATCAATTCAAAATGGTGGATGATAAACCTTTAAATCCTTTAGAAAAATAATGTTCGACCATCAAGAATTTATTCTATATAAATAACTTAATTATAGTAATGATACTTCAAATTATGTTGAACATCTTTTAGCTAGAAACTAAATCATGCTTAAACAAAATCCCAAACTAGTAAAGCTTTAAAAAAGATTATTCAATTATGACCTTTATTCACCACCTCAAACTTCCTCTTAAGTTTGGACCTTCTTAAGACATTAATTTGATTCAAATTTAAAAGAAAAGTATGTTATTTGGATATCATAAGAAGATTCAATGAATCAAAAATAATCAAACCAAATATAAAATTCATTTTTCAAAAGATCCACATCCTCCTTCAAGATATCAAGATTTTTATCAAGAAAATCTAAAAAATATTATAAAACCCTACTCCTGATTAAGAGGATACCCATTTCATTCTATGATGGAAGTTCTTATGAATGGAATATGATGGATTTTTTTGAATATTTACATACATCTTCATCATCGATTTTATATTTTCCAATTTGTTAATCGATATCATAAAAAAAAATTATTGCTTGAGCCATTATTTGCTAGAACTAAATTGGTGGGATAATTTTCTTGCTCAAAATATAAAATCAATTTGAACACTAAGAATCTTCCAAGAAACGAAACACCAAAAAAAATCTTTTAATCTTATTCACAATTATAGCTCATTCTCGATCCATTGAGATCAAGGAGAAAAACAAGATCTTACCCAAAATTAGATGTCCATCAACCCATTTTGAACAAGATATATTTCTAAAATGATCATGACAAATATGATGTATAGCTTCAGGAAGCAAAATTCATAAGGCCTTAATTATTTCAAAAAGTTAAGGTTATCTTCTCTATGATGGAACCATCCCATATGAAACTCTTACATATGGAAACCTTATTCGCATGCATTAAATGGTTTAGAATTTATTCTCGATCTTAAATTAAAAGATCAAATGAAAGAACGCCTACTGAGCAAAATTTGGCAAAGAAATTTAAGAGATCCTCAAAAGTTATCTTCCAAAAATAGGAAAACACAAAAGACTATTTTTCCTAAATGTGAAAATCACTTCATAAAAAAATATGAAAAATTCAGACAAACAAAGCACCTCATTTGGTTCTAAAACCAAAGAGAGAAGAGAAATAAAATGTTAAAAAATATCGCATTCATTATGAATGATCTACAAGAAGTAAAACTTCATTGAAAGGGTTAATAAATCGATGAAAATTCTACTTACATCAATTAAATAGAATTAGAAGATGAAGAAGAACATATTTCATCTTCATTCTCATGATGATAAATGATAAATCTAATTGTAAGTCATGAGATTATTATAAAATATAATAAATATGATTCTTTATGCCACCCAATAAAAGGACCAATTAATTAACTTTTAGCACAAGTTGAAGAGGATTCAACTGTGATAAAATTATGATCTTTGTAATGAGAAGAAAGAAAAATTAGAAAAATTTAATTACAATCCTACATAATTATATTTTAAGAAAAAAGTTGAGACAAGTTCATCATCTTCTAATCTTTCTTTAGAAAGCTAAAAAAAAACTAAATTAAAGAAACTAAAAGAAGTTCACAAAAGTAGCAAGAGAAAAAATGAATGGTTGTCTAATGGATCTTGAAATTAATCAAGACAAATTAATTCATTTGAAAATATAGAAGATTCTAATCAAGAACCATTTCTTACAAATATTAAAAGGCAATATACCAAAATGGATATTTTCATTAAATTAATTATAAATAAAAAATTTATTTTACCAAATTTAAGCCATATAATGATATTTAAATTATACAAGAAGGAATATCCTAAATATTTTGTAAAAAACTAAAAGATGAATACCATGAGTCTTTACAAATTAAGTATAAATTATCATCTTGTCAAGATGAGTAATTCAAATGCCTAATAATATTTATACACATTATTTGAGAACTCTTTTCTTCTTAAAATAATGCTTATGAATTGATATATAATTCAAAATTTTTTTTTTGGGATAAAGAAATCTATTGCTTTTATCAATCCTAAAGAAATGATCATAAATGAAATGAATAAATTTAATAATAAGTATATGCATATAAATTATTTACAAAAAGAAATACAATTTAACTATTAAACAACAAATTTCTTAAAATTAAAAGCAATATTTTCTTGATTTAAATCAGATAGGAAAATCGATAAAGAATGACGCTAAGAAAAAAGAAAGATTGGTTTTCCTTTGACATTCAATGGAACGTAATGCCTTTGGTTTAAAAATGCACCTTAATTTCAAAGATATCATGGATAATATATTTAAAGATTATATTAAATATATTTTCCTATATTGAGATTCTTGTTCTCAAAATTCAAATATCAACATCTAAAAAATATTTAAATATTAATTTTAAAAATGGGTTAGTTATTTTTGAGCCAAAATCAAATTATTTCAAAAAATAAGATTTTTATATAATCCAATGCTTCTATTATACCAAATAAAAGTATAATTTTAACAATTTCTGATATCATTTGATAAAACCAAGAAAATTTAGAGCTATCAATTAGTAGTGATTTATCAAAATCTTGAAAGATGTAGCATTTTGATTATTAAGATCACCATGATGATAATACCATTTTTAAAATTAAATGGTTCAAAACCTTTGTTTAATCTTTACCACTAGTTTCAAAATTGTTGAAACTAATGCCTATAATATGAGGTATCTTAAAGCAACAAAGAATTTAAAGAAGAATTAGTTCACTTTGTTTCTAGTAATGAATCCTACTAGTAATTATCAAAAGAAATGCTTTTTTATTAAGTGCATCTCAAAGTTTCAAGATGATTACTAAATCAACATTTTCTTAAATGTTCATTTACCAAATACATTATTATATGTTAAAAATTTAGTTTCAAACAAATTTTTAGCAATAATATTCTTTGATTTTGACATTGAATTCATTAAAGGTAATGAATATTCTTCCATTTTTTAAGATTTATTAAATATCAGCATAAAAATACAAAAATTCTTCTTTATGCAGAATGTGCATTAATGGCAAAGATAATTCAGCAATTATGATCGAAAACATCTTTATGGTACTTTCTTCAACTACGATTGAAAATAGAATCTTAAAGCCGCAAATATTAAAGATGTCGTTATCAGAATATTTCTTAAAGAAATAAAATAGAATATTGAAATTAATCCTCGATTATTCAATAAAATCCATGGCCTTATTTGAAAGATATTTCAAAATAATCCTTTATTCAATCTCTGAGAAAATTATGAAAAAATACAATTTAAGTGTGAGATTAATCATGTTCATTACGACCATACAATTTTGTATAAGAAATGCATTATACAAAAGATCTTCATCAAAGTAATATCTAATCATAACAAAAAAAATGTATTTTATCCTCCACCATTTACAATACAAAAATTGGCATAAATTATTGGTGTTATGTGCAAATGATGAAATTTCTTCTCAATGATAAATAAGGCATTCGATGTTCAGATGAACAAAGATATTATCAACAAAGAACTTCCAAAGATTTCTTGATTGAAACTATTTTGAGTAGAATTAAATATTCTTCCTTCAATCAAAGATCTTCAATGAAATGGAAGCGAAAAATGATATTATTAATCTAAAAATGATTCAAGGATAAAATCTGCTCATTTCTCTTTGACTAAAATCTCATGGATTGAGCTAAAATTTATACTTGGAAAGGATTCAAAGTTAGTCCTTCAAAGATTTTATTAAATGGTAATTCAATTGAGGAGCTCAAACAAATTAAAAGATATTATTAAAGCATTCAATAACGATCAAAAAAATACCATTTTGGTATTATACTATTTGAATATAAAGTAAAAAAGATGTTACCATTATGAGAATGAAATCCAACATATAATCGAAGATGAAGAATCAAGATTAATCATATCTACATCTAATCATACTCTTTGCTATGAATCAAGAAACTTAATCTTTATAAATTATTGCTTTACTTGTCTTTATAAAAGAAAGCATCATTATTTTTTCTTAAATCTACTTACAACACATAAAGAGTATAAATGAAATAATTGCTACTTAAATTTAATTTATAATATTTCCTTTCTTATCAAAGTATATCTCTTTTATTTAATAATAGTACCTTTATTTCATAGCAAAGTTTCTATTTTTATTATATTTATTATATTAGACCTATCATATTTATTATATTTTTATAATAATCTTATTGACGACTTGCAAAGATTTATTAGATTTATCAATGAATGAAGATGAAATATGTTCTTCTTCATCTTTGATCTATTTCGTAATTAGAGGATGTAAGTAAAATTTTCATCAGGATTTGTTTTAACCCTTCATCAAGTTCATTTAACTTCTTCTGACTGCTCATGTAATGATGAGACCACATTTGTATTTTATTTCTCTTGTCTCTTGGTTTTAGAACCAGAGGGATGAGAGTGCTTGTGTTTGTGCATGAATTTGTCATATTTTTTATGACGTGATTTTTCACGTTTAGGAAAAATAGTCTTTCATTTTTTCATTTAAAGAAAAGGATGTACAAGGATCACTTGAATTGTTCAATTTGCCAATTTTCACTTGACGTTTCTTTCATTTGATCTTTTAATTTAAGATCGAAAGATAGCTAATGCTTTTAATACATGAAATAAGGTTTCCATATGTAAGAGTTTCATATGGGATGGTTTCATCATGAGGTTAAGAGAAACCTTAACCTTTCAACAAAGATAGAAGGCCTTCATGAATTTTTTTAGAAGGCTATCGACATCATAAAGTTTCATGATGTGTGCTAGAAATATATCCTTGTAGCATCAAAAATGGGTTAAGGATGGACATCTTAATTTTTGGAGTAAGGATCTTTTTTTTTTCTTCTTGATCTCTAATGGATCCAACAAAGTGATCTACAATCATTTGAATAAGATTATAGACCGCATTTTTTTTTTGGTGTTTGCTGTTCCTTTGGAAGATTCTCATTCAAATCGAGAAGGTCTTCTTTAGAACAGAAGAAAATTATCCCTTCCAACCTTTAGAGTTTTAAAAAACCCAAAATAATGAGCAATAATGTGGGTTTTAATTTATATCTGATTGAACATGGAAAAAACATAAGCATACAATGAAGAGTGTGGATAATCTGATGTTTAGAAAATCCATCAATATTCTATTTAGAGAGAGAACTTCCATTATAAGAATTTCCCACGAAATGGGTATCCTCTTTGAATAATAAATCTGGATGAGTAGGCTTTTGTAAGTGTTTTCATTTTCTTAGATAAGAAATCTTGATATCTTAAGAGAGGAGGATGTGGATCTTAAGTTCATAAAAAATGAATTTCATCGATATTGGTTTGTTTATCGATTCAATTTGAGGATTCATTTGAATCTTCTTTAGGATATCCTCAAGAGCTCGACATACTTATCTTTAAATTTAGAATCAAATGAATGTCTTCAAAAGAAGGTCCAAACTTAAGAGAAGTTTAGGAGGTCAATAAAAGGTTTAATAATAGAGGCTTTTATTCTACTAGATTTTAAGCCGATCAAGATTCTAAAAAAGATGTTATAATTTGAGTAATATTTATAATTAAGTTGTTTAATTATAGTAATAAATTCCTTTAGAATTTATGGATCAGAACTTATTTTTTCAAAGGCCGCTAATTCTAAAGGTTTATCATCCACCATTTTTGCAACTGATGGAGGATAAGTGCTTCAATATTTTTCTTTGCTCGGTTATTTTTGGTATAAAATAACTGAGATTAGCATAAAAAAAAATTTATAAAGGAATAGCTTTTGCTGACTATTTTTTCTCATTTTTTAAAATATAAATTGACATCTCGAAATATTATTCTATGAAGTAAAACTTCTACCAAGAGAAAAGTTATCATTTTAGATTGTGATACTCTTTAGTACCACTTCCTAGTCTTAGCAGTTTGTAGCTCATTAAGACTAAAGTTCATTAGATGGAGTGGGAGATTGATTTTCTCTCATATGATAGATGATTTAAAAGAGGGCCTCGATGTGGAGCCATCCATGACTCTCAGGTTTGATGATAAAAACCTAGAAGTGTGATAGATCAAGAGGGTTGAATCGACTTCACATCGCCATCAGTTGAATTATATATCTTGATTAATGGAAGGTCTTGGAGGACCGCAGATGGGTCCATGATTGGAAATACCATCAATTCCATTTAATCACTGCTAGTAGCAATATATGCAAGATTTGTTTCAATGAGTAGTTCATTTGAATAAAGCCTTTCCAAACTTGGATTTAGAGTATTTAGAACTCAAAAAATTTTAAAAAATTAAAATAATTTTAATCAAAATCATAACCATAAGTCAAATATAATTTTAAAGCTTCAAAAGATTTATATAAAAAGAGATAAACCAAGAAAGGTGTTGAAATAAAGTTGATGGGGCTAGTCTCTGAACACTCAAAGCCCAAATGATCTTCCATCTAAAGAAGTATTTAGACCTTTAAAAGTTTGAATGCTATCTCAGATCATCCCTATATGAATATATTTAAAGTCTTTATATATTTATGCAAGATCTTCAAACTAATAGATAAAATGGTTTTGTCTATTTGAAAAGAATAGTTTATTTTATAGTTTTCAAAGATTTTCCCTTAACAAAGTACCAAATTGATAAATGATAGTTTTATCAATTTTGGGAGACCATCTATTTGGTCTTCATCATTGGAACTCTACTTTTGATTTCTAAAATTATTATTTTTTAATCGTTAAGTTATGAGAAGTAGAAGAATCAAAAGGGGAGAAAGGGAGAGAGAAGATGAGAAGAGAGTTTGAAACAAATCACCACATAAGGATAAAACAAACTAAGTATAAACCTCCATAGAGAATTATGGGACAATCAACAAAAAATGACTTATAACTTTAGAATATGTTTAATCACTTTCTAGATTAAGCTTAAAGGTATCCATTATTGAAGACTTTTGATTTGAAACTAGTTTCAAAATTATTCATTTGATGGGATAGGTGGTATCTTGTAAAGTAGATTCTTGGAGATAAATAATACTTTCCTTTAAAGGCAAAGTGGAAGCAATAGCTATGCTAATCCATTAAGTTTCTCCGGATTCCACGCCGATAGAAGAGTCGCCAGCAGAGATGTAGATAGGGTGACACTTGCGAGTTGATTCATAAATCTTCGAGACATTCCTTATGTTGGATTTCATTCTCATGAGGTAACTCTTTTGATGCTTTGAGTACTCATCAATCGATAGCTCAAAATCGTAGTTTTTGAGATCATTAGTAATTAATAATAAATTTTTAATTTATTTGAGCTTATCCTCAATATGAATTCCACCATTTTAATAAAACTGGACTAACCGATTGAAGGGTCCTTTCCAAGTATAACGTTCTCCCAAATCCATGGGATTTGGTACCGAAGAAATGAGCAAGATTTTGTCTTGAATCATTTTTCCGGGATTAAAAGCCCTCATTTTGGGGCGCCTTCATCCATTCATTAAGACCTCTTTGATTGGATGGAAGAATATTTAATTGCTCCAAAATAGTTCCACCATCTCAAGAACCATGAAGTTCTTTGTTGATAATATCTTTCTTCATTATGAACATCAATGAATGCCTTCATTTATTGAGAAGGAAGAAGGCTTTCATCATACTGCACATAACACCAATAATTTACGCTAATTTTGTAAAAATTAGTGGAGGATAAAAAAATATTTTTCTTGGAATGGAGTTAGACCATTCTTTGATGAAGATCTTTTGTATAATGCATTTCTATACAAAATGTATGGTTCATATGATCAACATGATTAATCTCAACACACTTTAATTGTATTAAGATTTTTTTCATAATTTTCTCTTGAGAGATTAGATTTAAATGGGAAAAGATTATTTTCCAAATATCTTTCAAATAAGTCCCACTGATTATTTATTGAATAATCAGAGAGATTAATTTAAATAATATTCTATTTTATTTCTTTAGAGAAATAAAGAGGTTCTAGTGCAAAGATATCTTTTAAGGATGGTGTTGCAGTTTTTTTAGAGGGTTCACCCTTTTCAACTGCAGTTGAAGAGGAAGTACCATAAAGATAAGTTTTTAAATCGATCATGCCAATTATTGAATTGACTGAATCTTTGCCATTAGTGCGGCCACGGCCATGACCTTTGCTTAAAGAAGGACTTCCTCTATTAGGAGTGGTCATTCTTCCATGGATGGTGATCCACCCCTGATCATCCCTACAAGAATTCCCGGGTTAGAAAATCTGGAAAAGAATTTTAATTACCTTTAATGAATAAAATGTCAAAATTGAAGACAGGGATTTTATGTGCAAAAATTTATTTTGAAACTAAATTTTAACATCTGTCAATAATATATTTATGACAACAATTCAAGAAGAAAATATTGATTTAAGTCATCTTGAAACTTTGAGATGCACTTAATAAAGCATTTCTTTTGATAATGGAATACTTTGTTGAGTAGATTCCATTTACCGTAAAACAAAGCGAACTAATTCTTCTTTAGAATTCTTTCACTTCTTTAAGATACCTCCATAGCCCTTATCAGAGGCATTAGTTTCAAGAATTTTGAAACTAAGTCAAGAAGAATGGTTTTGAACCCTTTCTTTAATTTTATCGCCATGGTATGAGTATCGCATGGTGGGGATTCTTTTTAATCACAAAGAGTAATGCATCTAAGATTTTGATAAAAATCACATAATTAAGAGCTCTTATAAACCAGTATGGTTTTATCTAAAATGATATAAGAAAATTTGTTAAATTCAATACCTATTAATTGGTATAGAAGCATTGGATATATTATGGCCTAAAAATCTTATTTCATAAATAATTTGATTTTTCTAAAATAACTAACCCATTTTTAAAATTAACCATTTAAATATTTTTATGGTGTTCAATAGATTTGAAACATAAAATATCATCATTAAAATATATTTAAAATAATCTTCAAATATATTATTCATGATATGTCAAATTAAGGTGCATTTTAAACCAGGCATTACGCTCCATTAATGTAAGGGCAAATAAATCTTTATAAATCCATTCTTTTATCTGATCAATATCTGATTTTAAATCAAATTTGGAAAATATTTTTACATTATGAAATCTATTTAATAAATCTCTTTTATTAGAATTGGATATCATCCATTTTAAAACTTTGTTTAATGGCTTTAATTAATTACAAGTCGGTCTCCTCTTTCCTTTTTTCTCGCCAAATTCATAACATAATGTTGTACTCGGGAGTAGATTACAATTATTCCTTTCTTTAATAAATCAACAATTCTTTTGCATAAAGATAGTGCGCTCATCCGACAAGGATATTTTAGAATGTCGCTCATTGAAATTATCAATGTAGGAGATCTACTACATGGGTCTCTTTCCTAGATTGTTGTCAAACTTCCTTTGAAATTCTGGTAATTTTGAATTTTGCTTTTAATTTTGGGGAAGAAATTTGTTGTTTAATAGTTAAACTAGTAATTTCTTCTTGTAAATAATTTATATGTATAGACTTATTATTAAGCCTATTCATTTCATTTATGATAATTTCTTTAGGATTGGTGATAAAACAGAATGTGATTTTTTTATCCCAAAGAAAACACTGAATTCCAATATCATCAATTCTAGTGATAGGCATTATTTTAAGAAGAAAAGGAGTTCCTAAAATATTATGTTGTGTCAAATTTTTTGACTAAAATAAAAGGCATTTGAATACAAATATCATCTTGACATAGGGCCACAAATGATAATTTATACTTAATTTGTAAGGACTCACCGTCGACTGCCTTTAACCGCTAGCTAGTTTTTTTAAAGTATTTAAAAGGAATTATTCCTTCTTGTATGAAATTTAAATCTGCTCCACTATCAACTAGTGCTGTTAAATTTGGTAAAATAAATTCTTTATTTATAATTAATTTAATGAAAATATATCATTTCTGGCATATTGCCTTTTGAATATTTTGTAAGAAACCTATTGAGAATCTTCTATGTTTTCAAATGAATTGGTGTCTTCGATTAATTTCAAGATCCATTAGACAACCATTCATTTGCTCTCGCCTTTTAATTTTGAACTTCTAATTTTAGTTTCTTTAATTCAGTTTTTAGCTCTGCTAAAGAAGCTAAATTAGAAGATGATGAACTTGCCTCAGATTTTTACTTAAATACTTCAAATAAAAAGTATATATGAGGCTTGTAATTAAAATTTTCTAATTTATCTTTCTTCTTATCATTAAGAAGATCTATAATTTTATCATGAGTTGAATCATCTTCAACTTGTGCTAAAAGTTTAATTAATTGGTCCTTTTGCTCGTGGGTGAGTGTATACAGACCTGTCATATTTATTATATTTTTATAATAATCTTTCTATTCACAGGACTTGCAATAGGTAGATTTATCAGATTTATCAGAATCTGATGAGAATGAAGATGAAATATAATCTTCTTCATCTTCTTAATCTATTTCAGAATCAGAGCATGTAAGTAGAATTTTATCAGGGTTTGTTTTAACGCTTCGTCAATCTGAAGTTCATTTAACTTCTTCGACTGTGCATAATTAATGACCTACGCCACATTTGTAACATTTTATTTCTCTTGCTCTTTGGTTTTAGAACAGAGGACGAGAGTGCTTGTGTTTGTGCGTGAATTTTATCATATGATGTGATTTTTCACATTTAGGAAAAATAGTAGTTTTTTCCCTTTTTGGAAGATAAAGGACGCACTGAGGATCAGTTGAATTATTAGAATTCCAAGCTATTTTCGCCAAGTAGACCTCTTTTCATTTGATCTTTAATTTTTAAGAGCAAATTGCTAAACTAGTTTTAATGCATGCAAAAATAAGGTTTCCATATGTAAGAGTTTCATATGGGATGGTTCCATCGTAGAGGTGAAGAGAAACCTTAACCTTTTCAACAAATAGATTGGGAAGGCCTTCAATGAATTTTGCTTCCAATGAAGGCTATTGGCATCATAAAGTGTCATGACGCGTGCTAGAAATATATCCTTGTACCATCAAAAATGGGTTAAGATGGACATCTTAATTTTGGAGTAATGATCTTATTTTTCCTTGATCTCCAATGGATCCAAAGAAAGTGATCTATAATCGTTTGAATAAGATTATAGACCGCATTTTCATTTGGTGTTTGCTGTTCCTTTGGAAGATTCTTAGTGTTCAAATCAATTTCATTAAGAAGGTCTTCCTTTTGCTGAACAGAAAGAAAATTATCCCACCAACCCTTTAGAGTTCCAGAAAAACCTGAAATAATGGCTCGAGCAACAATGTGGGGTTTTGCTACTGCTTGATATCTGGATTGAACAGCAGTGGCAAACATAAGCATACAATGAAGAGTGTGGATAATCTGATGTTCAGAAAATCCATCGATATTCCATTCATAGAGAACTTCCATCATAGGAATTTCCACAAATGGGTATCCTCTTGAATAATAAATTGAGGAGGCTTTTGTAATAGTGTTTTTCCAGATTTTTCTTAGGATAAGAAATCTTTTGGATATCTTGAGGAGGAGGATGTGGATCTTGAAGTTCCTAAAAAAGGGCATGAATTTCATCAATATTGGTTTGATTATCAAATTCGGCTGAGGATTCATTTGAATCTTCTTCCGACTGGCTGATATCCTCAAGAGCTCCGACATACTTATCTTTTAAATTTAGAATCAAATTCTGAATGTCTTCAGAAGAAGGTCCAAACTTAAGAGAAAGTTTAGGAGGTGGCTGAATAAAAGGTCTAATAATAGAATTTGAACCGGTAGGGCTTTTTCCTCAAGTTTGGGACCTTTTGTTTAAGCACGATCAATTTTAGATTCTAAGCTAAAAGATGTTCAAGATAATTTGAAGTATAGTTACTATTAAGTTGTTTAATTATAGTAATAAATTCCTTTAGAATTTATGGATCAGAACTTATTTTTTCGAAGGCCGCTAATTCTAAAGGTTTATCATCTACCATTTTTGCAACTGATGGAGGATAAGATGCTTCAATAATTTTTCCTTGCTTAGTTCGCCATTTTTTGGTAGTCAAATAGTAACTTGAGCGATTGATATAGTAACAAAAAAAAAGGAATAGTTACTTTTGCTTAACTATTTCTTTCTGTCATTTTTTTTAAAATATAGCTCTGATATCTCAAAACGTTATTCTATAGAAGTAAAACTTCTATACCAAGTATGAAAGTTGTCATACTTAGATTGGTGATACTCTTTTAGTACCACTTCCCTAGTCTTAGAACCTTTGTAGCTCATTAAGACTAAAGTTCATAGATGGAGTGGGAGATTGATTTTCTCACCGGATGAAGATATGATTGTAGGCGGGCCTCGACCAATGGTTCAAGTGGGAACCATCCGATCTAGACTTCTCTGAGGTTTCAAAAGGGATAGAAACCCTAGGAAGTGTGATAGATCGATGAGGGTTGAATCTGACTTCAACATCGCCATCAGCCATTTGAATTATCTGATCTATATCTTGATTAATGAAAGGTCTTGGAGTGACCGCAGATGGTATGGTCCATGATTCTGGAAATACCACCTCATTCCATTTAATCACTCTGTTAGTAGCAATATGGGATGCAAATAGATTTGTTTCAATCAGAGTAGTTCATTTGGCTAGTTGAACAGCTTTCCAAACTCTAGGATTTAGAGTATTTAAAACTCAAAAATGAATTCTAAAAATTAAAGCAATAGTGTAAACAGGAGAAAATCATAACCATAAAGTCGTAAATGTAATTTTAAAGCTTCAAAAGATTTATATCAAAGAGATAAACTCAGATTGGGAAAGGTGTTGAAATAAATTGGCCCCTGCCATAGGCTAGGCTCTACAACACTCATTAGGGATTGAGTCAAGGCATCTGCCATATCTAAAATAAAGCATTTAGACCTTTAAGGGTTAAAGGTTTGAATGCTATCTATATCATCCCTATATGAATATATTTAAAGTCTTGCATATATTTATGCAGATCTTCAAATTTTAGTAGATAAATGGTTTTGTCCATTTGATCTACAGTAATGGTTTGTTCTAATTTTCACCAAGATTTTCCTTAAAATCAAAAGTTCCAAATTGATAAATGATAGTTTTATCAATTTTGGGAGAGACCATCTATTTAGGTCTTCTTCATTCAAGGGGAACTCGCCATTTCAGTTCTTGAAATTATTATTTCTTCTAATCGTTAGATTAAGTTACTGTAAAGAAGCCATATAATCAAAAGGGGAAAGGGAGAGAGGAAGATGATGCAGGAAAGTTTGAAACAAATCACCACATAAGGATAAAACAAACTAAGTATAAACCTCCACTAGAGAATTATCCTGCATCAACAAAAAAAGGACTTATAACCCTTTCAAGCATCCATGCAACAGGGATTTGGCCATTTAATAAATGGGAAGCCATGGAAGGAATGAACAAAGTGTGGTTAATCAAAAGCATGGTGAAATGCAACAAAAAAATCTAACATCCTTATCATCCCAAGGGATCAGCATCATTCAACCATAAAAAATGATTCAAAGACAAAATCTTGCTCATTTCTTCACCAAATCCATGGATTTGAGTCGAACTACTTGGAAAGGACCCTTCAATGTTCCTTCAAAGACAGTTATTAAATGGTAGAATTCAATCAACATTGAGATAAGCTCAAACAAATTAAAGAAAGAAGAGATTGTTGATTTATTAAAGGAATAATAAATCTTACGGAGCTATAGAATGTTATGAATTGAAATGGAAAGAGGGAGAGTGACTTGTAATTAGAAAGACATTAAACAAAGTTTTAAAATGGATCATATCAGCTACAAAAGGGATTTATTAAATAGATTCATAATGAAAAAAATATTTTCCAATTTTGATTTAAAATCGGATATTGGTATTATAAAAGAATCATTGCTAGCATTTGCTCTTACGTTAAGCAAAGGTACTATTATTAAATAAAAAATATACTTTGCTTAGAAGCTAAGCAAAGGTATAGAATATTATAAGATGGCTAGCTTTGGAAAGTAGCAATTATTTCATTTGGTGGGACTACTTTATGCATTGTAAAGTAGATTCCCTATTGGTGGAGATAAATAATGATGCTTTCCTTTTGTGCTGTAAAGGCAAAGTGGAAGCAATAATTTTGCTTTAGGAATCCATTAAGTTTCTCCAGTGGATTCCACATCGACACCGTCAGAAGAGTCGCCACTGTCGTAGATGTAGATAGGGTGATTAAACACCTTGGTGAGTTGATTCTCATAAATCTTCCTGAGATGTTCCTTGTGTTGGATTTCATTCTCATGAGGGTAATGCCTTTTGATGCTTTGAGTACCATCAACTCAAAATTTGTAGTTTTGAGGATTAGTTGAATAAGCTTTAATAATAGCTTTAATTTATTTGAGCTTATCCTCAATGTTGATTGAATTCCACCATTTTAATAAAAATTGTCTTTGAAGGACTAATGACTGAAAGGGTCCTTTCCAAGTATAACGTTCCAACTCCAAATCCATGGATTTGGCGATGGAAAAGCAAGATTTTGTCCTTGAATCATTTTTTGGGATTAATAGCTCAGCCTTCCATTCATTGAAGACCTCTTTGATTGGATTTGGAAGAATATTTAATTGCTCCAAAATAGTTCCACCGAAGAACCATGCTAAGTTCTTTTTGATAATATCTTTGTTCATTATGAACATCCATGAATGCCTTCATTTATCGTGAGAAGGAAGAAGCTTCATCGCTTGCACATAACACTAATACCAATTTTGTATTGTAAATTAGTGGAGGATAAAATACATTTTTCTCTTAGAATGGAGTTAGACCCCATTCACTTTGATGAAAGATCTTTTGTATAATGCATTTGCTATACAAAATTGTATGGTTCATCTAATCACGAACATGATTAATCTTTAATTGTATTAAGATTTTTCATAATTTCTCTTGAGAGATTAGATTCAAATGGGAAAGGATTGTTTCCCAAATATCTTTCAAATCACGTATTATTTATTGAATAATTAGAGGGATTAATTTCAATAATATTCTATTTTATTTCTTTAAAGAAATAAACAGGCTCTTGTGCAACGACATCTTTTAGGGATGGTGTTGTAGCTTTTTTAGAAGGTTCACCCTTTTCAACCATAGTTGAAGAGGAAGTACCATAAAGATAAGTTTTCAAATCAATCAGGCCAATTATTGAATTGACCAGATCTTTGGCATTAGAAGGCACCACTGACCTCATAAAGAAGGACTTAAGAGTGGTCATTCTTCCATGCAGGGTGATCCACCCCTGATCATCCTTGCAAGAATTCCCAGGTTAGAAAATCTGGAAGAGAATTTTCATTACCTTTAATGAATTTAATGTCAAAATTGAAGACAGAGAGCTGAGATTGCCATGATGCAAAAATTTATTTTGAAACTAAATTTTTAACATCCTACTCAATAATGTATTTGATTGACAAACAGTCAATTCAAAGAAGAAAATGTTGATTTAATAAGTCATCTTGAAACTTTGAGATGCACTTAACAACAGAAAGCATTTCTTTTTTGATAATGAAATACTTTTGTTGAGTAGGATTCCATTTACCAGAAATGAAGTGAACTAATTCTTCTTTAGAATTCCTTCGCTGCTTAGGACTTGCAGTTAGATTTATCAGATTTAACATAATCTGATGAGAATGAAGATGAAATATGTTCTTCTTCATCTTCTGATTCTATTTCAGAATCAGAGGATGCAAGTAGAATTTTCATCAAGGTTTGTATTAACCCTTCATCAATTTAAAGTTCATTTAACTTCTTCTTGACAGTGCATCTGTTCGCGTAATGACCTGTACGACCACATTTGTAATATTTTATTTCTCTTGTCTCTTTGGTTTCAGAACCAGAGGGATGAGAGTGCTTATGTCATGTGCAGGGTGCTAAGTTCAAATCATATATATAATTGCTTGAGATTGTATATGTATTTAACTAATGCTTATTTTGCATGTGTAGTTAGATTTAATTTTTCTATTTTTATTGTAATTATGCATTATGAATTAGGTTTAATGCTATGAGGGTTTAGGATGAGCATTGGCTAAGGCTTTGTTTAAGAAGCCATGTGATGCCTTTGAAGTGGAGCAAATCAAATCAAATAGAGATACAAAAAGATATGAAGGAATGAAGAAAGAAGACCCCCAATAGCATTTATAAATTATAATTATTATTTTATAATTTTGAATTGTTAAGGGTAGAGCTCGACTACCCATCTTTTCTCTTTTCGAGGTTGTATAGACCACAGACCGACTATTATTATTCTTTTACGATAGTTATAAAATTATTTGATGTTATGTTTAAATTGTGTATTGGAAATGTCATGTTTTTCTTAGTTTCTTATGATTAATGCTTTAATGTGTGGCCTGGATGTGATTAGGCTCTTAGAAAAAAATAAATTTTCTACCCAACTATAACTCATAACTAAAATTTTTTGTAACTCATAACCTCATCATAAAGCCTAGGCATTAAATAAGATAATTAAAAGATTTAGAAACCCCTTAGATGAATGGTTGAATATTTCATAACATGCATATTATATTATTTCATTCTTGAAAATAGGGGATTTTCATCCTTGCACGATAGGAGAATGCTTGATCTGTGAGGGCATCCCTTATGGTGAAAAATACCCATTTCTCATTGATTTAGCCAATAATCTTATTTCATCATGCATATAGGCATCAAAATCTTAAAGTCGTTGTCAAAATTAAGTGTCAAAATTAAATAAAACTTAAAATTAGGCTAAGTCATTATTCATATCACTCATGCTCTAGTCTCTTAGGATATAAGATTTTATTCTTTCTAAATAAATAATAGTCCAACTATATTGCAATTCATAAGACTGAACTACATATTTTAAAATCATAGATGGAGTTAGCCAGCAGCCACTCCAGGCAGTTGTAAGCCCAACAATGGGGTGATTTATCCTCTCATGTGAAGTAAACCTTATGCCCATCTTTACTTAGATTTAGGTCATGCTTTAGCTTATGCTAAAGCTTCCTAGATTTAGGATCCAAGGTAACTATTTTCTTTGGGCTACATGCATAAATTCTCACCTCTTAGGAGACATTTTCACAATCTTGTGTTGTTGGATTATATAAGCCCTAATAATAAAATTTTAACTCTAAAAAATAACTCTCTTCAAATTTAAATATATAAAGCCCAACTATAGGAAAGATTAGAATGCTCACTAAATCTTCTTGTATCATAAGAATTTCTTACCTATTGTTTTTGTCTTCCAAAAATAAATCTTCTTCTTAAACTTTCTCAATTGATTTTCCAAATACAACCAATCATTTGATAGTCTGACTTTAAAATTTTTGGAGGTAGTGATTGTTTACTTTAATCAGGAGTATTCCTAAGGTATTCACCTTCTTTAAGATGTAATTAACCATGAAGGCTTGCCTCCATAGGGAACTTTATAACCCGATTTAATATAAACTGTGATTTATTCATCCATGTAAACTAGAGAAAATCTCTACATTCAAGGCCCATCATAAGAGTCCTTATTATGTGATTATGTTCATTGAATGGTGATATCACTATCTTTCAAGATAGTAAATCATACATCAATATCATACTTGGTCACTTCAATAAGTACCTCACGACCGCATGGTGTCCCCCCATACATCAAAAAAGAAACACCACAAGTGCCTTACACGCATCTTCTCTATTCGGTGTCATAAAAAAACTTCAAATCTAGACCTCTTTTTTAGAAAAATAATAATAATTTTCCAATTCCTTTGCTAGTCAAACAAAATGAGAGAGAGAGGAGAGAGAGATTTGTCGGCCAAAAAATAAATAAATAATTAAGTTAATAGAATAAATGGATTTATATATTGGCATATATAAAAAGATTTATATATGCCAACATAGAAAATTAAGTTAATTTTATATTTAATAATCATAATTTATTTGTATTTTAAAGTATATCTCGCTAAAAATATGCTTCTGCTTGTATAGGTTTATAGGATAGAAGTATGCATGTGGGTTGTCTGAAAAAAGCAAAAACCTAAACCTTGGTGGAGGCGGCTAGGGTTGCGATTGCTCTTTGTGGTGTGAGGTTTCTTTGATGCTTTGCTCTGCTTAGTTTCTTCCACAGGTTTGTTCATCCTTTGCTCCGTTGGTGTGAGGTTGGTTGGACTTTCTGTTGTTTGGCCTCCGGCTTTGTGCCGGAGGCCCTCTCGGGCCATTCTCAGTGGGTGTCACTTTTCCTCTCCCACTTTCCCTTGAAACCACCTTTCTTCCTCCATCTTTCCTCTCCTCGCATCAGCTCCTTCATCTAGCTCGGGTTTGGATTCGTCTTCCTCTTACAGAGCTAACCCCCATATTAATCCCATGACAACTTCCTCATGTAATTGGAAGGACCTTTTAAATTCGCACAATGAATCTGGGAAAGGCTTTTCTCTGTCATACATACCCTCCTAAGAGGTGGAAGTTAGCTTCTCTGAGGCTGATCTAGCTGAGGGGCAAAAGGATTGGGAACTATCTCTTGTGGGTCAGGCTATCGGGAAAATGACCTTAATATGCCTCGTTACTTGCTGCGTGAAGAGGAAGTGGCTTTCAAGGGGCAGCTAGATCTTCTAACACTTGATGGGGATTTTTTCCTCTTCAGGTTTTCATGTCAGGAGGACTACGATTTGGTATGGGACCATGGCCCGTGCTTTCTAAACGGCAGACCCTTGATATTTAAGGCTTGGTCGTAGGATTTTCGACCAGCAAAGGAGAACTTTTCTGAGATCCCTCTGTGGATTAAGCTCCCAAATTTTCCTTTGTGCTGTTGGAATGAAGAAGGTTTTTCTCGGGTTACAAGTAAAATCGGGGTTCCTCTGGCGGTAGATAACCTCACTGTAGCTCGATCGCGAGTTACTTTCACCAGGATCTGTGTTCAGGTAAACCCATCCTCGATTCTCCCCGATCGCTTTGGTTAACTTAAATGGCTGTTTGAATAGATCATTTATGATTGAAGCTCGCTTGTCAAAATGCAACTCTTTCTCACATGGTCCACTAAATTGCCCTCTCAATCCAAACCTTGTCTTCCGAAGAGGTAGCCAAGGGGAAACCCATATCCCGCTCGATCTTACCCACTTCAGTGGGAGTTACCGAGACCCCCTTGAGAAGGAGCTTGCCCCCTCCCTCCCTCCTAAGGCACCCAGTAAATCTCCCAATCCTACTGAGATCCATGATTCTTCTACGGGGCCTCCCCAAAACCCTTCCTCTCTTAATGACCTCAATCAACTGCCGGCCCAGTCTCCCCCTCTTCAGGATCAGGTCAAGAATGACCTTTTGATGATGGAGGCTTCTTCAGAATTGCTGAACTAGACCACCTTAAATCCCACCTACTCAATCACTACCCGTTCAGCCGCCAGCTCCCCCTCTAAGACTAACCTCTTAAAAAACCAAGACCCCTCCTTAAGAACCCTGGTAAGAAAAATTAGGAAAAGGAAGCCTCCAAATCTCCATCTAATCTCCTTCTTAGTACCAAGAAGAAGGGGAAAAATCACTAACCTTGTCAAATGTCTTTTCCAAAACTTGGTTGTTGGAATGTGAGAGGACTTCTAGCCGAAGGCAGGACATGAGACTATTTTACGATTATTAAAGACTTTCGTGTGGACATGATATGTCTTTTGGAAACCAAGTTAAACAGTGATGTGTTAAATGACCCTATCTCTGAAATTAGGCTTCGTATGTTGAAATCTGAAAGCAGCAATAACTTCTCACAGCTCATATTTTAAAAATGGAACCCAGAGGTAATTTCCTTTTATCCTCTTATAACTTCAGCACAAATGATCCATGGATTTGTTTCTACCCCTAATTTACAGCAAGTCTTTGTCACTTGGGTTTATGCACATAATGCTGCTAGAGAGAGACAAGACCTATGGCACCCCATTAAGAGTATAGCTGATTCTATGAATGCTCTCTGGTTGATTCTGGGAGATTTCAACTATTTGCTCTACTCATTTGAGAAAGTTGGTGGGAACCCTATTCCCCAAAATAGGTTACCTAAATTCAAGGAATGTGTTAATGATGCTGGTTTAATGGAACTACCAAGCTCGGGGGTTTATTTCACCTGGTCAAATCATAGAATTGATCTTCTTATCAAAACCAAAATTGACAGAGCTCTTTGTAATTCATACTAGCTGGATGTCATTCCCTCCTCATATTACAAGGTTCCTTCTCCATTATCTCATCTCCCCTAATTATCTTCATGCTTGACCAAACAAAATGCCCATAGATTCATGTTTCAATCATTGGGTTCTCTACTATAATTTCCGACCGTTAAAAGTGCTTGGTCCTAGTTTGTAAATGGGGACCCCATGGTGGTGCTCTTTAAAAACTCAAATTAGTGAAAGTGGCCCTCAGCTCATAAATGGGATTCTTCCCTCTCATCCAACAATTGCAACTATTAAAACAGATCAAGAAAACTTCCCCCTACTAGAGGAGGAACCTACTAATTCCACCTACCTTCGTGAGGTCAATTCAAAATATTCTGATATAGCAAAGAAAGAGAGTCTATGGGTTAAACAAAGAGCTAAGATCTCCTGGCTTACCCTTGCTGATGATGATTTAAAATTCCTCTACTGCTCAACTCTAACTTGATTAGAGAACTTTTGGTGGAAAGGGGAGTTATCACTGAACCAAGTGAAATTACTGAAGAAATTTGCAAATACTACTCCCTCCTTTTTAATAAAGCTCAATCTTCTATGTCTTCTTATATGGATACCCCGGTAGGTACATCTCTTACTACCCACTAGGCATTGAGTCTTGTGGCACCCATCTCTGATCAAGAAATTATAGCAGCACTCCATGAAGTCAACGTGGACAAGACCCCTGGCTCTGATGGGTTCACCTCCAAATTCTTTGTAGAATGTTGGGACTTGATTAGGAAATAGTTCTTATCAGCTGCTCATCACTTCTTCAAAATAAAGAAACTTCTTGATTGCTTCAAACATAGTGCCATAACCTTAATTCCAAAAATCAAACATTCAACAACATTGGTTGACTACAAACCCATATCCTTATGCAATACTTTCTATAAAGTCATTGCAAAAGTTCTTGCAAATAGGCTTAAAATTGTCCTCCCATTTATAGTTTATCCAGCCCAATCTGCTTTTATAAAGGAGAGAGATATAGCTAAAAATATAGCTATGGCTAATGATATATGTTCTGATTTCAAGAAAAGGGGTGCTCTAAAAGCTTTTTGTGCTAAAATTGACCTTAAAAAGGTGTTTGATTGCATCAATCGGAAAGCTCTTATACAAAGGTTGATTCAGAAAGGCCTTCCTATAATTTTTGTTGATTGGGTGAATGCTTGTATTTCTAATGTTCCCTTCTCTATTGTGCTAAATGGTCAAATTCATGGCTACTTTCACTCTTCGAATGGGCTTAGACAAGGGTGTCCTCTCCTTTCCTTTCACTATTGTAATGAATATGTTCTCTTGCCTTCTAGAGGTATATTTCGAATATACCCCTCTGACTTCAAGAAACTGCTCTATTTCTCACCTTCTCTTCACAGACGATATTCTAATTGTTGGGAAGGTGGATCTAAAAATAGCAATTGCTCTCAATAAAGTTTTAAAAACCTTTTCAACTCTCTTGGGGCTTGAAAGCATTAAATCTCAAATTTGTTTCTGTTTCAAGGAGTGAACGACAAGGTTGTGAATATGGAAAAGGGTATTTTCCTTTCCCTTATCTTGCCCTTATGATCGCCTCAAATCCTCTTATTTTGCCTCTAATGGGCAAACTTATCTGTGGGTTGGAAGTCTAAATGGCTATCGTATGGTGGTAGGTTTCAAATCATTCCCTCTATTAATGGCTTTCTTCCCACTATATGAGGGCACTATCTCTATTCTAAGTGTATTAAGAAAATCACATCTTTGATAAATAATTCTTTTTCATGGAGATGTTGTTAAAAAGATGCACCCGATTTCTTGGTCGAAGACCACCCTTCCAAAAATAAAAGGGGGCACTTATCATCTAGTACTCTAAATACTATGTGCAAGATTAAAGTTCTTTGGAAAGTTGTTAAACCATCTTCTAGCTTTCCCGGTGTTTGAATAAATATGGTCCTATCTGGAATAAGTCTACTTGCTCCTCTACATTATGGAGGGATTTGCAATGCCTTGCCTCTCGGTTTAAAAGATGTTTCTCCTTCTCTGTGGGGGATGGCTATTCTTTTTCCTTATTTTTGACCCTGGGAAATCAATTGTGGAGATTTGTGGTCTTGGGTGCTGAGGTGCTGGGTATCTGTGGAGGCTACTATTAATTACTTCATGCAAAGGGTCATTTGAACCGCTTCTAAAAGTTTCTGCTTGCACCAATCTTTTTTACACCCATATCCTCTAGTTCGAGACTCCATAAGGTGGGAAGGTGAGAAGGTTATTTCTAATGGAACTATTTTAAAATGATTTTCAATCAAATTCCCTTATGGACTAGGTAAATGAGATTTGGTTCAAAGGTTATGCTTTAAATTATGCAATTTCTCACTGGATGGCTAGATTGTGGGTTAAAACTTCGATTTTCTTAGCTCTAGGGCTTGGACTTAGTCTCAATGTTAGTTTTTCGCTTTGGAATCACATTCTCACCTTTTTTGGGTTCCCCTACTCCTGAATATAATTAGAACCCTTCTTCCAAATGGCACATTCTTTCTTTTTCAACCCACTCTTCAAACTGTACTCGAGGGATCGTCCTTTCTGGAGCATAAAGCCTTGAGGAGGCTCTATCTATTGGTTATTGCTATTGTTGTTTACTCATTATGGTGTGAGTGTAATTGCAAGCTGTTTCAAAAAAAGGAATCTTCTTTTACTGCAATATCCTATAAGATCAAAGCTAGAGTTGCATTTAAGCTTAGTAGATGGAAGTTTAAGGCCTGGCCACTCTCTTATTTCTTCTCTTAAATTGGAAGAATGCTCCTGGTATGGATCCTTCTATGCCCGGTATTCCACGGTGAGGTTTAGTTTCTAATGTGTTGTTTAGTGTGCTCGGGCTATATATGTTTGTGTTGTTGCTTAAGTGGAGTTTTTATGGAGGTGGTATCGTTCTAGGTGGGGGCTTTCCTTGATAGTGGTTCTCATGGATTGGGTGTTTTAGTGGAGTTCTGGGACTTATGTGCCCAGGTTTTGATGGGGTATACTTTTTGGTACTCAACATTAATGCCTTGGGTAAATTGGATGAAGATGAGACTATGCAGCTCGGCGCCTTCTTGGGTGACTCTCCCCAACTGCTCACAAATGGTTACCTTCTTGTTGAGCTCTCTTCTTAATAAGCTACTACAATATGATTTTCACCTATTGTGCCATTGGAGGCAGAGATGTCAACCGCTGGTTGCCTCTTCTATTTCTCGGACAGTTATTATTTTCCTCCCCTGGGTTTAAATTTATATCTCTGAATCCATATAGTAATTGTTTTTGAGCTCATTGGAGCTTTGTTCTTCTGCTGTTAGTTTTGTCTTCTATCTACATGTCTTTTTGGAGTATAGCCCTTACAATTTACTTGTAACTAGTCCTCTTTGGAATGAAGCAATCGCCTCAACTTTTCAAAAAAATTTATAGGTTTATTAATTGATACAAAGGATATACATTGAATAGGTGATGGGTTAAACCTTAGACATTCTAAAGAGACCTTCCAAATGATATGGAAGACAAAAGGAGAGAGAGATTATGATAATAATTCTTTGTGAGAACATGTTATTATTTATTTTATTGTAAAAAATCTAGTATTAAAATATACTGTAAATTTATTACTTCTATTTATAGTGATAGTATGACTACTCTGAGGAACATGAGGCTCTCATATGGTGCATGTGCATGCCAACGTTACAATATTGCATTGCATATATTTTAAATTTGTCGTATGAAGTTGTGAGAGATGCTAGAAATTCAAATGATTTCAATATTTAGCAACACGTGATTAATGGCTAGAACACACAAGGATGGAAGCATTGCTCGTAGGCAACTCTTTAAGGATCATTAATGGAGAAGAAGGGTGGTCTGAGAAAACACACTAATGGCTTCATCTCTTTCATCACTCATCATGATAATTATAAATGTGTTTAGGGCAACTGCGTGAAGTCGCTATCGAGGAATTAACGTTAGAAAGCTTGTTGTTGAGGTAATACCTGCTTTAAAAAATTATCCGTGTTTGTTTATGAATAAAAGGCTAAAATTCTCTTATATGCATATATTAATGAATGTACTTGTAGAATTCAGAATTTAGTAATCATTATAATTAATTATTTCTAAATAGCAATTTTTGTATAATTAGCAATGTCTTGAATATGAAGGCCAAATTGATATTATCTTCCTCCTTTTATTTTTAAAATAAAATATTAATATTCAAGCAAGAAAAGAATAAGAATTCATATAATATATTTCTTTTCACAACATAATGAGTTATAAACTTACCAAAAAAAAGTAGAAGTTACAAATTCATTTAAAATAGATAGTTTTAATAATATAATAGATGTACTCATATCACAAGAATCACTTAATGAAATTTCACTCATCAATTAAAGCATTTGTGATCTGTTCCCTTAGCTCCACCATCATCTCAACACCTTCATCGTCTTGAGTCTGATGGTCTTCCACATCTTTGATAGTTATCATTGATTGACCAACTCTGTATGCATAAGATTAATGTAGAACATATATGTGATCTCTCTCTACACTATTGAATTCAATGTCATTTTTGAAAGATGTATATAATTATATAAAGTCATTGTAGTAACTACTATTTTAACATGTTTATGAAAGAATATATAAGCATGTCCCTTAAAATCACCCACTTCTTCTTCCAAACACCATAAGCCCTTTCAATAACATCACATAATAATGATTATCGATTGTTAAACAATTCTTTTTTACCACGAATCACTTGACTATCTCTTTCAAAATTTGAGATGTGATATTTTGTTTCAAGAAATGGCTTCAAAAAACTTCATTGCATTGGATAATTACATCCACCAGATAATACTTATCTGGTGTACAAATTATTTATATAAATAGAGCTTATAAATTCCCTCTCTGCCAAGTAAATTTGTTTTATTGAGCAGCAAGGGGCGAGAAGACGGGATGAGCAGGTCGACCTACAAGCAACTGTGGAAGAGAGTTTTCAAAGAGAAAGAGAGAGAAAGACTTACGAGTTCTCAAAGGGATGGTTACAAAGTTCGATTAAGGAGCTGCAACCTTGTCGTCCCGTCACAGGGAGAGAGACTCTTGCAGGAAAAGAGCTTGACACGTGAAGGCCTCCCAAGTAAGAAAAAAAATCTAAATAAGGGAATGAAATTGCAGGCCATAGGCTTCATATTAAGTTCAAGAAATGGCGTTTTGAGTCCCAAAACGAAACATTCGTGGCCGAACGCCATCTCAAACACTATTGCGGTGTGTTGCGAACCCACAGGTGAACACAGCCCCAAACACACCCTATATCACGACTGTTATCTGGCTGCCAAGGTGATGTTGATGCCGAGACATTAAAGGTTATACTTAACCCAAGGAATGACTAATTGTATGGATATATACACAGCTTGTGAATACCCTTTCAAGCTCATCAAAATTTCTTCTTATTGGCTTATTAAACAAGGCTATTATAATACCAAATAGCATAGGTCGATCAGACGATGGAGATTATAGAGCTGCTGCTAATGATTAGCAGTACTGATCATATATAACCACTAGTATAATAAGATAGAGCTGTTGCTAATTCCTAAAAATTGAATATTGGTTTGTTTTCAATATAGCAGTTGTTTAAACTGCTATAAAAAATATTCATTTATGGCCGTGTAATTAAATCCCGAAGACCTGTAACACAATAGCTATCAATCGGAGCTCCTTTTTCCTCTTTTCTTTCTCATTTTTTTTACCATTGGCGGCGTACAACTCATTCGACCCCATTTATTCCATAACGAATAAGATAAAATGAAATTTTTCTTCACTGAAAAATCATAGATAGAAAGCTTTTTTTTTTTCATGTATTTCACCCCATATCTTTATTTGAAGATGTTCTTATCATAATGCGCTTGATTTATAATTAAATAACTTGAATTCTATTATTAAATTATATTCATTTTTCTTCTTGACTGAAAACACAACCTTAGAAATTTTATTGTATTAGTTGATGTTTCAGTCTTAGGGATTTAAAATGCATGAGTTAATTTCCAAACTTAGATCTTGTTTTCTTGTTTGTACATTCAAAACATATGTTTAAATCAATTTTAAATGTAATTAGTACCATTTAAAATAAAATTTAAATGTATTTAGAATTTAAGGAAAGTAATGGGGATAAAATAAAGTGAGAATAAATGCTTTAATTCCTTGACGATTGATGAGTATGGGAAGCATTGGAAGTTTGTAGGTTAGTTTAATTTAGGAAATGACTAAAGGGGAGTTGTTTCAAATGTTTAATTAGTCTATTAATTAGAATGATTAATAATCAAATCTTTCTTTTTGGTCATATATTAGATGAGTGAGAATGATATTATAGTTCATTTTGTCTCTTTGAAATAATTATAGTTTAATCATTAGTTACATTTATGTAACTATATAAAGTACATTTTTTGTCCTAGCCTAAATAATTTCAGAAATGTATTGAGAGATTAAAGGTACATAGATTTTATATCATTTAGTGCAACTTCTAAGAGTAAACATTTATATCGTTTTTTTTATTACGTCAGAATTAACAAAATCAAACTATTAAAATAAATTAAGGACCACTTAGTCATCAAAGGAATGTTTTTGAGGTATGTTATATAAAATCAACAAAGAGAGGATCAATAATCTATGGTTCATGAATCTAATCATGACTATATCTATATATATATATATATATATATATATATATATAGGAGACGCCAAACTCCCAAAAAAAAAGTTTTGTTGGAGTATGTTATATAAGATTTACTTTAGTGAATGACTGCTCTACAAAATATTCGATCTAATATGAGAAAGAGTATATAAAGATTGTCAAAATAATATTAAAATTTTATTTAATTAAATAAGTGTATTTGCAACATTAATAGAATAATTAGTACACATCTATATATATCTAAAGTCTAAAAATTAATCAAAGTTATTATTTATAATGTATATTTATCAATTTGAGTGTTTAAAAGCATAGACAGCCATGCCATTTGACATGTTATTGAAACAATTTTTAAAGCACATATCCATGGTATACTACTACCAAAAAATAATATATAATTAAAATATTAATAAAGAGATTGGAAACACTAATTGATACATGTCCCTCTGATTGTGCTATTTTAGATAGATAAATCTAACGAAGTAAATCTCAAGAATACATGAAACATCATAAAGGTTGGTTAATAAGAAACTTTGCAATCTTCAATGATTATTTAAAACCAAACAATCTATTATAACAAGATATAACATGAGAAATCATTTGACACTTGACATTCTTCTTGCAGGTGATTGATATAACTAATTTAATACACTCGAATATATAACACATTGGCTTGAAATAAAATGAAGAATTCCATGGTGTCAAGCTCATCGTGCCAGAAAAAATTTAATTTAATATATTAAATATTATATATAACATTTGGTGTATTATATTGAACCCCTTCAACTTTCCATCTTATATTATATTGAAACAAAACTCCTTTATACTATTAATGTAGATCATCTTTTAGTGTGTATGTCTCTATAGTTATAACATAGAGATTCATGCTTTGATGTCTTTGCCTAATAAAGTTTATTTTGTTTGCAAGTGATGAGAATTAATAGTAATTTTTTTAGTATATGCAATGTTATCTTGCTATCTGTCATACTAAGTAAATAGGTTATACTTATTACGCACAAAAAAAATTTAAATTTAATGACTCACGTGATTTTCATATGGTCATATATTTAATCGATAAATACGTATTGCTAAGGGCACAAAGGAGATGAGATATGCTTCAAACTGAAGTGAGTTTTGCTCAATTACAAGAAAAATAATAAACCATAGATCCATGTGCTACAATGAAGGCTTTTTATAGAAATAAAATAATTAAAATATAGATCAGTTATTATCCAGCTAATATGACCTATCTATGTAACTATGTAACGAACACCTTAATTTACAAAAAATAAAAAATAATAATCATGCTCAATGACCCACTAGTTAACATGATTCATTAAAGTAATTGACTCATAATGGGTCGTCCCTTTTTCCTAAGTGTTGGATAAGATAATATCTATAACTAAGTCGGTTAATTTAACTTGAAAATGGAAGATCATTTGAAAATCAAATCAAAATTTGAATCAAATCATAATAGAATCGAACATATTGAGCTGAGCTATAAGCTAATGGCTCGAATCAAATCTTTTTTCGAGCCAATTTTTAGCCAACCAATATATATATATACACACACAACAACAACAACAACAACATTATTTTTAAAATTAAATGTATTGAGTTGTACATATAACAATAGTTGTGGGCTCCGAAAATTCGCCACCGACCTCTTCGATGAAAGAGTGTTTTAAAGTGTCGATGTAATTTTCAGAAGGCAGATGAGATAGTAGATAAGACACTACACAGAGATTTCGTCCTCATTTGATGAGGACTTTTTAGATCTAGTTTCGGGTTTCTTATAGGCACAAGCTC